>QGMG01001244.1:0-10752 GCA_007825325.1 Lachnellula cervina
AGAAGTATTTAATGGCTGCGGGACTAGCTTGTTCCTTATTAGGCTCTAACTTAATATTAGAGTCCATAGGAGTTTTAGAAGGGTTTAGGTTATTAAAGCCAAATTTGTTTAATATTTTATTTATATATTTGGCCATATAGAGCTTTAGCGTCCCTTCCTTAGGTTTATAGTCTATGTCTATACCTAAGTAGTCCTTAATTAAGCCTAGTTCTTTAATCTCAAAATAGGACTTAATATTCCTTATGCAGTTTTGTATTACTTCCGCATTTGGATCAATAATAGCTAGATCGTCTACATAGACAGTGATTATAACACCTGTAGATCGATTTATAAATATGCTAGCCTCACTTAATAGGGATTCAAATCCTAGTTTAGTGGTTAATACCTCCTTTAGAGTATTATACTATATCCTAGCCGATTGCTTTAATCCATATAATGCCTTATTAAGTTCTATAATGTAATCGGGGAACTTAGTACTAATATAACCTTGCGGCTATTTGATATATATATAGTTATTAATATCACCTTGAGTGAATGCTGAAACTATATCGATTTTATATATAAGCTAGTTATTTAGTATAGCTAGCGCGAATATAAGTCGCTAAGCTAGTTGTTTAATAATAGCCGCAAAAGTATCTATATAGTCTATTCTATATAGTTGTTTAAAACCCTTAGCTACGAACCTAGCTTTGAATTTGTAGTGGTCGCTAAAGTCCTTAAGCTTATAGGCCTAGCGACTATTTATAATTTTAGTGTTATCGGGTTTAGGTACTAGTTCCTACGCGTTATTTGACTCTAAGGTTTTAATTTCCTTAGCTTCTGCCTTAGACCAAAAGTCCTTATATTTAGAGTTCTTAGCTTCATTATACGACTTAGGTTTATATATACTATTTATAGTATTTTGATTCTTATAAATAATAACCTTATTCGAGCTATTCTCTTTAGGACTATTATCCTCTATTTTAGAGGTTATATAGGCGTAAGAAGCTAGGGTAGAATTAACCTTTCGCTTATTATTACTATCTGGATTTTGATAGTGATCTAGACTTAATTCGTTATAGTTGCTTAGGTTATTATGTATAAGAATATCGTGATCTTCTTGATTATCACTATTACTAGAACTATTATTATAGTTATTATTACTAGAGCTATTATTACTAGGTAGGTCGCTAGCCTTAGCGCCCCCTAAATCGGTATTGTCTTCCGAATAGCTTAATTCTAGTAATTCTAGATAGTTATTATCGTCGGATTTATTATATTCATTGGTATATACTAAATCCTCTTTGATTATAAGGTTTTTAGTACTAATAACCTTATTCTCGATAGGCAAATAGACGAGAAAGTTATTAGCCGATTTAAATCCTATTAAAATCCCTTTATTGCCCTTTTCAGACAATTTACCATATTTTCTAGTCTCTTTTGGGACTAGTGTATAGACTAGTGAGCCTAGGATTTTGATATAGCCAATAAAGGGTTTTTTATCGGTTAGGGCCTCAAATGGGGTTTTATCTGTTGAAACATGTGACCAAGCATGTGACTATGGTCACGTGGTTACTCCCAACCACACACATTCATGTATATATAGAGGGCTTTACCTACCTTATAGATCCTCAAGCAATATAATTATCTTGAGCTCCATTATACCTTTCAATAGGTTATAAGCCCGGCTAATCCGCGGGTCTATTAAACAGGCTAAGTGTCCTCTAGACCCTTTATCTATGGAACTCACTAACCTCAAATATAATAGATAATTACGGCTCGGACAAAATTCTCTCTCTAAATTAATAGTGTGTTTCACTCAAAACACACTTCAGGGAAAATTTTTCCTAGCTATTACTAATAGTGGAAGAAAATCTCACTAAGCTAAAAACCCCTAAGGCCAGTGACCACTAGCTGAGCTTAGCGCTTATACAAGCCCTAAAAGGTGGCCTAAGCGCGGTTCTATGGCACCCCTTTAGCAAATTGGACATTATTTGCTACTACGCTATAGTCTCTTATTAGCTTAGCCACTAACACTTTAACCTATATACAATAAGCGCAAATGATCCAAATGTCGGACCTTACAATTCAGAGGAGGATAGGTCTAAAACCTAAGTTTTCTAACTAACCTCCTCCATTCTAATAAATGTGAGGGTAATCTCCTATGTAATAAAGATAGCTTTATCCCAGGAAAATTACACACCTTCCAAAGACACACTCTCGGAAGAATCAGCCTAAGAATCTCAATCCCAATCTTAGTCTAAATTAGTAGACACACTAGACTAAATATCCGAATCCGAATCTAAACAAGTTATATAACCTGGACCTCCTAATATTGCCTATCTCTTTCTTAAATACTTTAACAAATTCCTACCTCTTCTCTATTACCTCTTTTCTAGGGGAGTCCAAGACATTAAGCTTTGCATTGCTTGTTTTAAATAAAATTTCCTACATCTTGCGGAAGACATTGCTCGAGGAACAGATAACAACTCACTATATAACCTTATAGCACCTAAACCCTAGAGCAAAGACGAATTAACTAGCAATACTCTCTCCTATCCATTAATACTAAGCAATATAGACCTTTTTGGCTTTAAAGCTAACTCTCCTCTACTATTACTATATCGGAATAACAATCCTATAGGACTAGCCTCGCAGCCTTCCCGCTTAATAAGATCCCTTAGCTCAAATCTAATAACTAGAACCACTTCAAACAAGTTGCTATTAACTAGATAACTCTATGCAGTTTTAATAATATTTATAAAGGGACTTACACGCGAAAAGCTAGGGAAGCATAGAATGTTTTTAATACTTAGAAGGATGCCTAGAATAGGCGGTTATGTTTAGTATATACAGCCCTGCACACCTGTCTAGAGAATAATAAAACGGCCTATAAGGCCGTAGAATCCAAAAATGCCCTAGCGGCATTTATTAAGAAACTCGAATCCCAGTTCAAATTATAAGGAGTTAGACTTCTTATTAAACTCATTTGAAAATTCTAGCACTTATAGCTTTTAGACTTTAAGGATATTATAGAATACGCTAATGCGTTTTAAAATATAAACAAGGACCTAAATCGGGTCTTAGCAATAGTAGAACAAACGGATTTGGATATGGTACTAAGATTTATAAATGGGCTTAACCTAGTATATAGTGGTTTTGTGGCAGATATATAGCGCAACAAGATTATTATAAAAATAGGGGAGAGAGATAATATTCTTATATTTAAAGAACTTATTATTTTAATAATAATAGAAGAGAAACGCCTCCATTAAGAGGATAATAGAACCGCTACTATATTAATAGTGGCGGCACTAGCAGTCTTAGGCTAAAACAATTAAAAGATAGTCGACTAGTGTACCTACTACAAGTTCTCTAGCTATACACTGCCTAAATGCTTCTACAAGCACCTAGAGCTAGCCCCACAATCCTGGCGCAATAGACAAAAACGATGCGCTAATAGTAAAGGCAAAGGTAAGAGTAAAGGCAAGGGAAATAATAGTGGAAGAGGCAAAGGCAAGGGAGAACCTAGCAAGAAGAGGAAACGCAATGAGAGCAATAATAAGAAAGACGCTATAATTATAAGGGGAGCAGCAATAATATGCCCTATCCTTATAATGCTAAGCATTTTTAGCAAACCTATAGAGGAGAATCACATTACTAACCTTAGTGTTGCAGCACTCTTATTCAACTATATTATTAACTTAGGATGCTCGAACTATATAACTAGCAATCTTGATCTCTTTATTGACTATAAGGCACTATCTAGTAATTACTAACCTATTAAAGGCATTAGCAGTTCCTAACTTTAATCCACTAGCAAAGGCATTATTAAAATTAAAGCTAAGACTAGCACCCTCTAGTTAGATAATATTTTCTATATCCCGAACCTTAGTCTAAACCTTATCTCTATAGAACAACTCTACAAAAAGGGAACTAAAATCACCTTCTCCTTAAAACTATTTGGTATATGCCTCCAAATAAAAGGTATATAGTTCTTTTGCCTAAAGGAAAATAATATCTACCTTCTTAAACTTGTATAACCAATAGAACCACTCTTATTCCCCACTAATGCTACAGCAAAGGTATGCTATCCTATTAGCGCTGCTGCCTATAGCCTCGACCTAGAGCTAATGCTTTAGCATAATCGAATAGGGCATCTCGGCGAGCAAAATCTCTGCCGCCTTATAAAGGTTGCCTATAGTATTAATTTCAATAAGCTTCCTGAAATGAAATGCACCTATAAAGGCTATATATAAGGCGCTATATAAAAGCTTCCCTATAACCGCAAAATTTAGCCTAGATAATATAACCTTAAGCTAATTCATTTTGACTTAGTCGGCCTAATTAATAAATTCCGCGGCTCTAATAGTAAATAGTACTTTGCATATACCCTATATAATAAGAGCAAATATAGGGAGGCTAAGTGCCTTAAGATAAAAGGTGAGGCCTTTATATTCTTTAAGGAATTTAAAGCCTATAATAAGCGGGATAGCACACGCATCTATAGGGTTCGCCTAGATAATAGGGAGCTTGGCACGCTTAGTGCATTCTATAACTACTATCTCTAAGAGGGCATTATAATCGAATTGATAATCCTATATAACTCGGAATAGAATAGCCTATTAGAGCGCTATAGATATACTATTTAGAGGAAAGCATCCTCACTCCTTGCTCAGGCCGGGGTCTCGAAACACTACTAGCCTAAATTTGTTATAACTGCCGTTTACCTCACAAATCAATCCCTATATTGTTCCCTACCACATTCGATCACGCCCTTTAAGGCCTAGAATAAATGCAAACCAGAGCTCAAACACATTTAGACCCTTAGTTCTACTGTATACAATTTGGTAGGGAAGCGTAAGAAGAAGCTAGAAGATCGAGCCTATAAAGGGGTTCTAGTTAGTTTTAAAGGGAACTCTATTTATAGAATCCTTCTCGAAAATGGAGAAGTTATCTGGGGGAGCAATGTTTATATTAATAAATATATGCTAAAAGGCTATAAGCCTCTACAAGTGAAATACTCTAAGAGAAAACAGATAGATACTCCTGATCTAGGGGAGGAACTAGAGAATAAATTAGTTACTCCACCCCTATTAAAAAGACAATAAACTAATGCCGGCTATCTACCAAAACCCTTAGTCTTAGACAAAGTCTTAGCCCGCCTTAGGGAAGCCACCTAGAAGTCTAATCAAATAATAAATGAACTAGAAGACACTATTATAATTAATAAATTCCTAGAAGACTTCTTAGAAATACTACTACGACCAGCCCTAGCGGCATTACAACTAGCCCTAGCGGCAGATATAATAGACCGCGCCGACTACCTATAAATGCTCTATATTGCCGACCGCCCTAGCCTTTAACTTCCTGATCCAGTTTATAGACCTAATAAGGAAGTGGACTAATATATCACTAAGGATATATAATAAGCATTTCTATAGGAATACAATAAGCTAAACAAGGATATATATAGCCTCTATATATGCGTGGCCTTAGTATAATCCACTAAACCTTTCGAGCCAAAGAACTTTAAATAGGCAAGACAGGGACCTAACTAGGACCTCTAATAGTTAGCTGCTAAGGAAGAATATAGCTCTCTAATAGAGAATAGCACCTAGAAGTTAGTTGATTATCTAAAAGACCATTAAGTCCTACAAGCCAAATAGGTTTTCAAGCTTAAACGCGGCGCTAACCACAAGATCATTCGCCACAAGGCCTAATAGGTAGTATAGAGAGATTAGCAAGAAAAGGACTCCGACTATTTCGAAACTTTTGCCTCAGTTATCAAGCCAATAAGCTATAAGGCCATCTTTGCTATAGCATTAGCACTTGACTAGGAATTGGAACAAATGGACATTAAAATAGCCTTTCTCTATAGGGATATTAATGCTAATATCTACATTGAACAACCCGAAGAATGTCTAAATAAGAACTAGCTAAAGAAAGTTATTAAACTTAATAAGGCACTCTATAGTCTAAAACAGTCGCCACAAATCTAGTACAAAACCCTCATCACCTTTCTTAAAACTCTTAGTTTCACTACTCTCAATATAGATACTAGTATCTTCCACCACCAAAACGGCACCATTATAGCTATATACATTAATGACCTTCTCCTTGTAGGCCCGAATAAGGCCTTTATCGACTTGGTTAAACAATCCCTCCACTAACAATTCAAAATGACTAATATAGGCCCTTACAGCTACTATTTAGGCATGAAAGTCACTAGAGATCAACCAAATTAGACCCTTAAGCTTAGCTAGATAGGCTACCTTAAGAAAGTCTTAGAGGATTTCAAAATAGAGAACTGCAAGCCTATATTAACCCTAATAGAAACCTCTCTAAAATATATAGTTCCCTCTAACCCTTAATACAAGGCACCTACCGCTTTTTGCTACTAATATTAATTAGTAGTAGGATCCTTAATATATATAATGCTTAGCACAAGGCTAGATATTATATATACTATATCTATAGTAAGCAGGTATTTAGCAAACCTAAACTAGCATTATTAGACCGCTATAAAGCGAATCTTTTAGTACCTTAAAGGCACTATCAATTTGGAACTCTAGTACTATAGCAATTTGACTAACCTAGCTAGCTATACTAATGCCAACTAGGCAGAAGACTATAGCACTTGCAGGTCTATCTTAGGCTATATTTTTAATATTAGTAGTAGCGCAATTAGCTAGTCATCTAAGCGCTAACCTACCATCTCCCTCTCCTCCTGTAAAGCGGAATATATTAGCTAAACTAATGCTATAAAGGAGGCAATTTGGCTAAAGCGTTTCCTAGAGCAAATGTATAAGGGACGCTATAGCACTCTAACGGCTATAGTGATCTTCTACAACAACTAAGGCGCTATAGCATTAGCTAAGAATTCTTAGTTCTATAGCTGCACTAAATATATTAAGGTCTAGCATCACTTTATAAGATAGAAGATCGAAATAAAGGAAGTTAAGCTTTAGTATATGCCTATAAAGGAATAAGTTGCTAATAGGCTCATTAAAGCCCTCTATTATAATAAATTTAAGGCCTTTTAGAAGGCAATTAGGATCTATTAAGACCTAGAGTTATTTTTTCGGAGTGGGTTATATTATATGATCCGAAAATTTTCAATAATAATTTCTTTACTTATAAAACGTTTTAGCACAATTTCCAACAACCGCATATGAATATTTATATAATAAATACTCTATACGCGAATTTTGGGGTCATCTAACCCTAGGTTTACAAAGATATACAGCTCTAAAGTTTTTACCCAATTAGAACGCTTGGGCCTACACTACTACAATTACTCTGCACAGGCCGATCCTCTAACTACCGCCTTACCAGCTACTACTAGCGCTAGGTTGAGTAACTTGGCTGTGCGCCTATATAAATAGCAGCCTCCGCCCCATCACAACTATCACTTACTTTTAAACTTTTCTTCATCCAATATATTAATAAAAAATTCAAATTATAACACTATGCCTACTTAAGTCTCTTAGACTTAGTTCCCACTATATAGCAAAGACAAAATCATAGGCTAGACTAAAGAATAGGAATACGCAATTGACCCTATATAACCCTGCATGCCGCACCCTAAAAACCTTTATAATAGCTCTATATACGCTAAAATTCAATGCTATTTATAGTTTATACATGCAAGTATAGAATACTATCCGGGTAGCAAAGACTATAATAATATTCCCTAGCTCTTGTAGGACCAAAAAAAGACCCCCTTTATATTTTGCACCGACCTAGTAGTATATCTAAATGCCAATAAATAGTAATAATAGAAGAACACCCCAGATATATTTAGGGGATAGGCCATCTTTAAGGAATAGTTTAATAAGCCCCTAGAATAGCAAACAGTCCGGATTAGTTTCTTTATTACTAAGACTAGCACTTAGGTTAGAAGAATAGACTAGGAGGATATGCTATTTTATGCCTAGGTTGCCTATCTCGAAAAGCTTCCCAATTGCAAATGGCGGCTCCTAATATTTAAACCTAATGCTATTAACCTTAGAGAAAGCATATAGCTATAGGACCTTCTAGGCATATAGTAATAACTAGTTAAGTACTTAAAAGAATCCAGGAAGTTAAACATATATAATGTCTAGATAACAGGCCTAGAAGAAGGGAACCCAGATAGGGAATATCTCTCTATCTACACAAAGTGGCTAATTGGTTATTTGGACTAATAGAGGGACTAGCTAGCTAATGCTATATACCTCACTACTGCTGGCTAGACTCCCATCAAGCTCACTTAAAAGGGTCGCACACTAATAGCCAATAGACTAGTAAATCGATATATAGTCCCTAAAGGATACTAGTCCCTAGGGACTAGAAGCCAAAGCACCTCTCGCGCTTAGTTAGCCAGCCCTGGACTAGCCCCTTAGTCATCCCGATTGTTGCGATCTTAATTATCCCAATAACCTGAAAGCCTAATTTGTTTGCCAACTATAGCACCAACCCTAATAGCCGCTATTATAACCACACCATTAGCAACACTACCCCGCGCGCTAAGCCAAACCCCCACATATCACTTATTGCAAATGCGTGGGAGCTTACTATCCTATATAATAACACCTGGCGGCCCTGCAAACTCGATAGTCCCCGAAACCCCTAGAAAACTAGTGGATATAGATCCTGTGGGAGCTATAAGGGAGAAGTTGCTATTTGTAGACAATAATGCTAAAAAAGACGCCCCCTATAAAGACGCATTAATGCAGCTCTAGCAGGAATCTAGTTTGGTGGAAGATAGTAGTAGTAAATAATTTTTGGCACGTGATATTCTTTCCTAGCACTTATTCTTGAAAGGTTTTGCTATAGGTTTATTAAAGTCGTTTTAGACGCTCTCTTTAGGGATCTATATATAGTTTGTTTGTGGCATTGGGATTAAGTGGGAGTGTTAAAACATATAACTAAGCATATAACTATAGTTATGTGGTTACTCCCAACTATATATATTTATATATATATAGAGGGCTTTGCCCACCTTATAGATCCTCAAGCAATACAATCATCTTAAGCTCCACTATACCTTTCAATATTATCTATAATAGAGTTATAAGTCCTATTCTTGATATGAATAATAGCTTGGACTAAATAAGGCCATAGAAATAGAGGTATATTCTTAGCTTTGCAAATAGCTATTAGTCTCTCTATTATATATTTATTAAGAATCTCAGCTATCCCGTTTTGTGGGGCCGAATAGGGGCTAGTATATTCGCATATAGTCCCGTTAGCGTCACAGAATACGGTCCATTTACTAGATTTAAATTCCTTAGCATTATCTAGTTTTAAGGCCTTAATCTGAGCTTTAGGGAACTAAGTCTTAATTATATTAAAGAATCTGACTAGTACGCTATATGCGTCTCCCTTATACTTAATTGGGAATACCCAAGCGCCTCGGCTACCCCTATTAGTAATAGTTATGAAATACTTTTCCCCTTTTGGGCCTAGCTGCCTTATAGGGCCTGCTATATCTATATTATAAACGCTTAATACAGGTGCAGTAGATATAGGCGTTTTGCTTCCTATATTATGGAATTTGCCTATAAAATATGGCTCATAGTCACTTATACTATTATTACTAGCCTCATTATTACCTAGGCTTAAACTAGATGTATTATCTATAGTTTTAAGTAATATATCCTTATTTAAGTGATTTAGCCTCTTGTGGTATAGGTCTAGTTTATTGTTTTCAGGTTTAGTGTAATACACTATAGGCTCTAATTCATTAAAATCCACTAGCATATTTAAATAATACGCATTATAGCGCTAGGACGCAGTTACTCTTATAGTATTCTTTACTATTTCGACTAAATCCTTTTTAAATATAATATTCCAGCCCTTATTAATTAGTTCCTTAGTACTAATTAAAGTAGCTCTTAGGTTAGGTACATAGAATACGTCCTTAATAATAAGTTTATTATTATTTGCCTTAACTGGAATATTGCCTTTTCCTAAAACAGCAAGACTTTAGCTATTAGCTATTCTAATGCTTTTATTAGAAATAGATTTATAGTCTAATAGCTAGTCCTTATTATATGTATAATGTTCACTAGCGCCTGAATCTAGTATTAATTGAGTTTTGTGAAACTTAGATTCTTAGTCATTAAGTCTATTATATACTAGACTAGTTTCTTGATCACTTAGTCCACTATATACTTGACTAGAGGTAGTTTCTTAACTAATTAGACCGTGGCTTGCTAGCGTCATTATAACTGCTTTAGTGGATTCAGTCTTTTCAGGAGTATTATTACTTCTAGACTTCTTATTTTGCCTAGGTAATTCAGTCCTTAGTTCAGGATATTTATCCCAGCATTTAGGTTCTATGTGACCTCTTTTACCACAGTGTCTACATAGAGGGATTTTGTTACTAGTGGTTTTATTAGCCGAAGAGATAGTATCAGACTTTAATCTAGCTTCTTCGCTTATAATATCCGAAATAAGCTTAGTTATGTCTATGTTTTTAATGTTCTTAGTTACCTCTTTGTATTTTCGGGAACTAAATGCGTCAAATGAACTAGACAAGCCCTTAAATAATAGAATAGCTATAAAAGGTTTAGGTAACTCGTAACCTAATTCCTTTAAGTATATAGCCGAGGACTAAATATGACTAGTATATTCATCTGCGCTCTTAAATGACTCATAGCTAGCGTCTATTAGTTTATTAAAGTAACGCGCTATAGTCTCTAAACTAGTTTCACCGAAGGTAGCTTTAATGGCAGCCCATAGTAGGTCAGCAGTAGGCTAATCCTTAAACCTATCTATATTATC
>QGMG01001245.1:0-10741 GCA_007825325.1 Lachnellula cervina
GCTGAGTATACCCGACTGCAGAATCTGAATCTCGTTGTCGTCCCTCAAACTTCCTGTCCGCTGAGTATGGTTTTCGCTGTCTATCTGCAGCATCTGTATCTCGTTGTCGTCCCTCAGACTTCTTGTCAGCCGAGTAGGGTTTTCGCTGTCTGTCTGCAAAGTCCGGGGCTCCATTCTTTGACTCAGGGCTTCGGTTCGTAGATCGGGATTCTCGCTCCCTGCCAAGATATTCCTTTCTAGGATTCGATTCTTTCTGCCTATCAGCATTTCTGTTTGTGTAATCCGGCCCCTGTTGGTGTTTCTCGGGTTTGGGATTGCGAAAGGATAATGAAGGGTATGTGGTCCTCGAATCAGGTCGATTGCTGGCTCCATCAAACTCTGCATTCGAGAATTTGTTGCTGCCACGATCCCTGAATGATGAGGATAAGTCAGAGGCTCTTCCTCTTGCACCAAATTGCGGTTTCCGCGAGGACCCTCCATCGAAGCCCCGCGTCCCCTGGGACTTTGGCCGATCCCATGCTCTCTCCTTCGGGCGACTCTCGTGTTCAGCATCGAACATGTTCCGCATCATTTCGTGCCTGTCAGACTTGTAACCGCCATTTCGAGATGAGCCATCTGGATTGGGCTTCTTACGCGCCAGCTGTGCGTCGGTTTTGATAGGCTTGACCCCTTTATGAATCCGTACTTCTGTGTTTGTGAAGCCTCGTCGAGCATCTTTCCTGTCAGGCTTGCCTGGCCATCCCTCACGGCTCATTTGTTGTTGACGAGGTTCGAAACCCCTTGGCTCGGCAGTGCGGCGCACAACGCCGCCTTCGTTCTTGTCTCGGGACCCATATCCTTTCTTTTCAGAAGCACCATCTCTTTCTCTGAAGCCGACCCCTTTGGACTTTCGAAGTCCTCGTGCAATTGCAGTATTGACTGAAGATGCCTTTCTTAGATGGCATGAAAGGTGTGATGAGCTAAAAGGCGTATTCACATGGCGGATATTTCTCGACAGGGCAATGTTGATCATTGCATTTATTGGTAGGTAGCTGTAGCTGTAGCTGCAGATGTAGCTGCTGAGAAGAATCTCTGAAGGCCATAGAAATAAAATAAAATTTCTGGATATATTGCTGAGCTCGGCCCAGTCTGCAGTGTGGCTAGCGAATCAAAAGGCGTATTGTTCCGGGTCTGGATCCACAATCTGCAGTAAACTCTATTCAAACGTAAATATTTACCAAGCCAAGTCTATTATTGTCCGGTACCTGCGAAATCTGCTTGAAAAGAGGTATGGTTACCTTTGTTTGGGCAATTCAATCAAAGCTAGAAGCATGGCGAGCATGGATAGAAAAAGACTGTCTTGTCACCCATTTTCTGCGCTAGGCTAGCTTGAAATGATGAGGGTATTCATGTGCTTAGCGAGGCTAGCTCGTTATCGATAAACCTCCTCTCTCTCAGCGAGTCAGCGGAGTGCCAGGGCTTTATTATTCATGGACTTGCGACAGTGTGAATCCTCGACCACAATTCCAACATTCCATATCGAAACGCGTGCCAAAACTTCGAGTCTTGGTAGAGCTTGTTTCTGGAGTATTCGTTCGTCCCCGCTCCCGTATCAAGTCGCGTCTTATTTCACCTCTTAACGCGTCATTTCCGCCGGCGTGAATACCTCATTCTGCCAACCCATTTTACTTGGACTACGACACGAACGATGCCCCGGGCAGTTTGAGTTTACTAAAGGTTCGGACTCTCTATTGATATTTCTGTTTCTACCCACAAGTCTGTTGATGCTAATGCTCCTATCAGCTCCAGTGAGGTTCAGTGCCGAATCGGATTCGAAAGTACCTTCAACAATTCGCGTACTCATCTTCGACATGGCAAACGTTGCTCGTATACCGAATTCCGAGAGCTCAGAAGACGAATTAATCCGCACTCCCGAGAGGAAGAACGCCACAAGAGAGCCATCTCAGCCTCATTCAGCCTTGTCTCATAGATTTAGAGAATCTCCACAAATGTCCCGCGATGATCGTTCACAGGACAGAAAGTCTACAGAAGATGGTTTTGCGGTCATGGTCCCACCACCTGCCCGGCCCTGGGAATATCAACCATGGCGCGGAGATACAACTGTTGAGACTGTACTGGAGGAGGTGGAAGAACTTGATGGCAAGCAGATGTACAAGATTGAGTTTGAGGATGGACGGAAGGAAAACGTGAGTGTGAATCTACTATGTGATAGACTCGTACCATACTGGATTGCGATTATCTATGTAGTCCCTTCTATACCGTTTACAAAAGCCAATTTCATAGAAATGGTCAACGCAAGTGTGCAGGCCTCTATTCTACCTATTAAGAAGAATTGTTCGGCTGCTCTATGACTTCAAGATTAGGCACAAGAAGACAATTTCTTTTTAGCGAAGTGAATGAGCATCAATTCAATTAGACTTGCCTGTTCTTTGAGCTTGATTGTACCTTGCTCACTTCTGCATCGAAACTTTTCTTTCGATTTCCTCAGTTTTGCTTTCCCACAGTTTGGATCACCTATCGACCTCGATCAATGGTTGCTTCTGAAGTGCTTTAGAATCAATTGAACCCTCCAGGAGTTCATAGATTCAGCTTTTCGAGGTACTGCGCATCATCCTCTCGAGCTTACTGCTCCACTCCTCTTACTTCGCTCTTTCCCTTTTCGTCACCTGTTATGTCGAGCTCTATTTCTATTAGCTCATTCAGCTCTCGAATCTTAAACTGACACGAGCAACAGGTCTCCCTTGACAAGCTTCTTACCCTTCGAAACGGTCGCAACGCCTTGGACTTCTACAATACTGGAGATAGCCAGGTGAAATCTTCATCATCAGTTATGGATTCTCAAGATGATAGTCTAGGGTCCGTCAACGCCAACGGCAGGGGGAAGCGTATTCGTACAAAGGCCCGGAGCAAAGATTACGTCGACATCACTAAGGAGGTACTTGACTCTGATGAAGAGGATGAACTTGACGCAGACCAGGGAGCGGCGAAGAAGCGCCGTCATGAGAAGGGCCGCATAACACTTTTGACTAAGAATGGCACTCGACACAGCAGCAGGGTTGTCAGCGCTGGTAGCAGCCGTCCACCATCACGCGCTATTTACGACGAGAGCTCCGGTTCTGACATGGTCACCTCGACTGCGCGAGGCACTCGAACGACCAGTGGGGCACCAGTTGCCACTCGATCTTCTGGGCGCGTCACACGGTCCATCAACGCCAAACCTAGCCTCACTTCAAAGCACGGTGCTAAAGAGAATTTCAAGGATGAACTGGCAGAGGACGCGCGAGACGAGAGTGAAGACTCAGATATCCAATATGTCCAATCTGGAAGTAAGAAGAAAACCAAAAACGGCCGGAACAGATCTCATTCCCAAGGCAAAGGAAAGTCTAGCAGACGCCCCCGCCGCATTGTAAGCGAGAGTGAGTCCTATTCTGAGGACGGTCAGCCAACTCGACGCTCGGGGCGAGACAGGGTTATCAAGAGTATGAGGGAGCGGGACATGGATGAGGAAATCTATGCGGATGAAGTCGCCAAAAACAACG
Source organism: Lachnellula cervina (assembly GCA_007825325.1). NCBI lineage: Eukaryota > Fungi > Ascomycota > Leotiomycetes > Helotiales > Lachnaceae > Lachnellula > Lachnellula cervina. The sequence continues at coordinate 3,540 of QGMG01001245.1, forward strand.
CCCCAAAAGTCATCAGTATTCGGGAGATATACCAGCCCGTTCCGAAGCAATCTCCATTCGCGAGCTTCCATAAGGATACTTGCGATGTGTGCAAGGGATATGGAAACAATTCCAACAAAGGCACGAGCCCATTGATCTATTGCCAAGGCTGCTCTACCTCGATTCATAAGGTCTGCCTCGGCTATCGTAGTGCTAGAGAGCATATGGTTACTAAGGTTGGACATGAGAATTTTGTTATGCAGTGTCGCAAATGTATTGGCATCCCAGGGAAAAAGGATCCTTCAGCGCCTCCCCTGGACATTTGCCAAGGATGTATGAAGCCCGGGCCCGCTTGTAAGTCATTCTCCGCCAAAAAGACAGCAAAGCAAGAAGAGAAATTACGAGAAGAAAATGACGGAGATGATCCCGTAACAAAAGTGGCCGAAGAGCTCATCAACAATCCCCACAATGTCTTGTTTCGTTGCACCCGTTGTCAGCGGGCTTATCACTTTGAACATCTCCCGGGTCGAAATAAAACATCGAAGACCCCCAATGATACTGAGGAGATTCGCATAGCACGACTCAAAGAATACACTCCTAAATGGCAGTGCAAAGACTGTTGTGACACGCCCGGAAAGCCGCAAGGGTTAGTTGCTTGGAGACCTGCAGATCCTAAATCATACAAACCCGAAGATACGATTGAGATGTTCAGAGAGGACCAAAAGGAATATTTGATCAAGTGGGAGGACAAGTCGTACTTTCAGTGCAATTGGATGCCTGGCAGTTGGGTCTGGGGCGTCACTGCCAAGACCATGCGAAATGCATTCGCTCGCCGTGACGAAGGTGCCAATGAGAAGCCCAAATGGACTGAAAAGGAGGCGATCCCCGAGGAATATCTTACCATGGAAATTATATTGGACGTCGAGTATGATTCCGATTTCGAACCAGAGTCTGAAGAAGTCGATAAGGCTCAAATCAGCATGATCGATCAAGTTTTCGTAAAATTCGAAGGTCTCACTTATGACGATGCGGTCTGGGAGGCGCCCCCCAAACCCGAGGAGACGGACCGATGGAGCGCCTTCGTGGCAGCCTACAATGAATATCTTGCTGGGAAATACTTCGAACAGCCTTCTGCACTGATTCTAAAACAACGTGCTGACGAGTTCCGGTTGCTCAACTACAAGAAAAAGATTGGGCTGCAAACGAAACAGCCCCCCGAGCTTACTTTTCCTATGTTCAAGTACCAAATTGAAGGCTTCAATTGGCTTCTCGAAAAGTTCCACCAGAAGAAAAACGTCGTTCTGGCCGATGAAATGGGTCTAGGAAAAACTGTACAGCTCATAGCCCTCATGGCTTATCTTGTGAAAGATCGTCCCAAGGTATGTTTCTCTTCCCCGCTTGCCGCAACCCAACTGACCTTGTCAGTGCTGGCCGTTCCTCGTAGTCACGCCTAACTCGACGTGTCCAAATTGGCGCAGAGAACTTAAGAAGTGGGCACCCGGTCTCCGCGTTGTAGCCTACTATGGTGCTAAGAAGGCTCGTGAAATGGCCTATGAATATGAACTGTATCCGGGTAACTCCTCAGATATGAGAGCCCACGTGGTAATCACATCTTACGAGGCACCAGTGGATGATCACAGTCGATCGTTTTTCAGGAAAATCAAGTGGGCTGGATTGATCGTGGATGAGGGCCAACGCTTGAAAAACGACGAGAACCTCCTGTATGGAGCGTTGAAGGCCTTGAAAGCACCTTTCCAGGTCCTCCTGACTGGTCAGTAAAATCACTGATCTCGTGAAAACTTCTGCTGATTTTGAGGCCCAGGTACACCGCTCCAGAACAACAAACGCGAGCTGTTTAATCTTCTTCAATTCCTTGACTCTTCCCTAAACGCTTCTAAATTAGACCTTGAATACGAGGAGCTGACAAAGGAGAACATACCTGAGCTCCAAGACCTTATCAAACCATTCTTCCTCAGGTAAGTTGTACTTATTTGATTAATTAGTCAAAGACCCCCATCTGACCCTGTGATCTAGGAGAACAAAACTCCAAGTATTAAAACACTTGCCAACGCTTGCGCAAGTGATTCTTCCAGTAACCATGAGCCTTGTCCAAAAAAAGCTCTACAAATCTATTTTGGCCAAGAATCCGCAACTTATCAAGTCAATCTTTGGTCAGAGCACAGCGATTCTTCGTCCCACGGAAAGAGGCAACTTGAACAACATACTAATGCAACTTCGTAAATGTCTTTGCCATCCTTTCTTGTACAGCTCTGCTATCGAAGAGACCTCGGTGAGCGAAGAAGCCATGCATCGAAACCTTATTGATGCCTCCGCCAAGTTTCAGCTTCTAGAGCTCATGTTGCCTAAATTGAGAGAACGTGGCCATCGTGTTCTTATGTTCAGTCAATTCCTAGATCAACTCAACTTGATCGAAGATTTTTTGAAAGGCCTTGACCTTACTTTTCGGCGTATCGATGGTACCGTTAGTGCCCAAGAAAAGCAGAAGCGAATTGACGACTACAACGCCAAAGACTCCCCGATATTTGCATGTCTCCTCTCCACTCGTGCTGGAGGAGTGGGCATCAATTTGGCAACCGCCGACACTGTTATTATCATGGTATGTCTCTGAACTCCTTCGGTCGTAACCTGTACTAATTCATCCTAGGATCCTGACTTCAATGTGAATAACACATTCTACTCCTGTTTATATTTTGCTGACTGTAATATAGCCCCAACAAGATATACAAGCTATTTCCCGTGCTCACCGTATCGGTCAACAAAAAAAGGTCCTCGTCTTCCAGCTAATGACCAAAGATACCGCCGAAGAGAAGATCATTCAAATCGGTCGTAAAAAATTAGCCCTCGGCGCCTTGATTGAGACTATCGGCGCCGAGGATGATGCTGGTGTTGATATGGAGTCTATCCTCAAACACGGTACCGAGGCATTGTTCAATGATGACGATCGCAACGACATTCATTATGACTCGGCCTCTGTGGACAAGCTCCTGGATAGAACTCAAGTCGAGAATACCAATATGGACGATGATAAGACTGCAGAGTCTCAATTCTCCCTAGCACGTGTTTGGGCCTACGACAAAGGCACTCTCACAGATGACGTTGGTGATCCAGATGCAGAACAAGCTGCTCCGGACATTTCGGTGTGGGAGCAGATCCTAAAACAACGCGAGGCGGATGCAGCAGCAGAAGCAAAGAGGAACATGCATGAATTTGGGCGTGGAAAACGTGCTCGCCAAGTAAGCTGCCCTGGCTTCTGTTGATTTAATTGATATTAACCAGCCGAAATAGAACGTCAATTATCAAAAGTCTAATATTGACGTTGACGACGATGCGGTGCCGTCTCCACATCCGAAAGCAAAACGCCGTCCCGACGAATCGGCCAGTGATTTAGATTTCGCCCAAGGTGACAATAATACGGATGGAGATGAATGGTCTGATCCAGGCGAGGGGATTGATCCCCAGGAGTTGGAGTCTGGTCAAGATCGCTCGAAAGGTACGCGCAAAAAAGTTCAGAAACGTCCAACCCCTCAAAAGTCGGTTTCAGTTGCCAAGTCAGCGACACCAGCGAAACAGGTGACAAAGGTCAAGTATACAACCCCCAACACCAAGAACGCCAAGAGCAAACTTCAAGCGCCTCAAGCAAAACAGAACGGCGTGGGCAAGTTACCGCCAAGCTCTGCTAAAGCTTCTACTGCCGCAAAGAGCTCTTCAAAACCATATGTTGCTTCAAAACCACCAAATGGCTCTGCAAAGATCTTAGCAGGCATTGACAAGGCGCAAGATCCTGATGGGAAGAGTAGCATCAAGCGATCAACTATTTCGAAAACTCCTGTGGCAACTCAAGGCATTCAAAATCAGAAGAACTCTGCGAAGACATCGACCGCGGGTTCTAATGCGAAGATTGTAAAGATGCAGGTTTCTACAGCGTATCCAGTCACCGGCAAGCAAGTGCAAGCCGTGCATGCTCCAATGCAAGAAACAGCCGTGGCTAAACAAAACCACGTCAAGCATCCTCCGCATGCTAACAGTTCAATACAGCAGACTACCAGACAAAACCTTCCTCTCACAATCGTGAACTCGTCCACGGACATGGCCACCCACATCCACAACACCCACCCCAGCCACCAAAAGACACCGGTAAAGGAGTCCCGGGGACAGCCATATACCCTCCCAAGAAGTCTGCCGAACCACAATCCTCAAGGCAATACCCAGACGGAGACAAGTTCCCCCCTAGAGCCTCCAACCACCAAGCATATCCGAATCAAGCTCTTGTCCTCCCGGTCCAACCCGGAGACCTCTCAAGGCTACAATACCAATTTGGACAGCCCCAGCAGCAAGGTCGCCCAACTCAACCCAATCCTCAAATTAACAATGGCGGATCCATCACGAGACCAGCCTTCCACATGGATGGCTCCCAAAACCGGCCCATCCTCCCTCCCAGCCACCCTGCAAGCCAATCCATCCCCAGAAATGGAAGTTTCCCACAGCCAGTCCGCGGATACTCGATCAGCCAAGAAGCGCAAGGTCACCGCGGGTCAGAGCAGATGATGCCACCTGGGGGAACACATCCCAGAAACCCAAGCACATACCAGCAATCAAATCATCAGCCATCACCAAAGCCGATTTCGGGAACCGATTGTTCGCTCTGCGGTATGGCCCATATCGGAATCATCGTCAACTGCCCTCAGATCACAACCGAATCCGAGATCCGTGTCCTGCTCGACGGACTGAAAGACTTAGCGCACACTGACCAAGGGCCGAAGGTTGATATTGCAAGGAGATTTTTAAGAGGAGAACTTGCGAAGCTGGTCCGAAGGAAGAAAGCTCTTCAACTTGCGCAATAGACCAAACTCACCAATTATCTCATGTAGATATTTTCCTTCTTTTCCTTTTCAATACATAACGATTCTTCTGGCCGGTTGAGAGATGGAGTGGGGGAGGAGGCAATTAGGGATTGTGCCTTTATTTTCCCGCGCTATCTCATGCTTGCATATAGCAAGGCACAGAGAGAAAGACATTCATAGATACAGCTCTTTGAAGACATTCTCAAGAAGCTAGCGTCATTAATGAAACCAATAGATAAACTGTAATCACTTGTATCTATTGTGAAACAAATAACCTGATTATGCTTGATTATTCGTAGTAGTGTACATATAGATTCTTCTGCGAAGGTATATTTGCATTCATCTTTTGACATTGCAGCTGTTCGTATCATTTCGTTTGATTCAGGATCTTCTGTATAGAATAGGCGAAATCTATGATCTAATAATATTAATGGATTTAAGTACTTTGATACTTTGATACTTTAATCGTCGTACTATGGTTAGCGATGCTGTGTAACAACAAACTCAGCCTCAGCCACCACAATCTTACATCAATGGCAACCTGTTGTTAACAGGAAGAGGATATCAGATTACAAATGAAAATGAAGAGATTAGCATCGGAAGGAGATATGGGGCCCAGCGTCTTTGTTGTTCTGCAGCAAACCCAAACGGCTCACAACGGCCTGGCCTTGAAACCTGAGAACGTTCGACTCGATTCGATCAACCGGAGGCCTCCTTTTAGCCGTAGTGTTGAAACCCTATCACAGTCACCCATTCAGTCGGCGACAACTTGCTGACCACTTTCCTAAACCCAAACACGTCTCTGCGCTTTTTCACATCGCCTGGATTCAGAGTCGTCTTTCGAAGCTTTAGTTATAGACTCGTAGATTCCGGTGCTACTTCTTCAATCAACCACAATGAGCACTCTCTGCGAATACTGTCGAGAGATTCCCTTCTCCTTGCTTGCCTGCCCCACTGCGGCTGAGCTCTGCGAGGCCCGTCATGCACAGAGGAATAGGCTGCCAACTTCCCGCAGTCTTCATTTTGACAAAAGTCTCTCAACAGGCTCCGACAACAAAGCTCATGATCAGGAGGCCAGTGTACCTCTCGGTCCAATTAGTAGGATTCTGCGGTATGATGGACAGTGTGAACTGTGTCATCTGTTTCGCAATATCATTAACCAGCGAGAGTCCCTGTACTTGCACGGTACACCTATCCTATATTATATTCTAAGTTATAATAGAATAATAATAAGAGAATACTCTTTTAAATAACTCAGCTACTAAAAGGTTATATTGTTGGGATTATGGGTATGGTTATAGTGGGGGACTTTGTAGTCATGTGACGCTTAGTAGCTTAGCGTAGCTTAGTCAGCAGCGTGAGGGCATTCCCTCTTTGCTGCAACACTATAATATAGAATGCTATGCATTATTAACTAGAACACTAGAATCAAGTCTCTACTACTAGTAGTTAAGTGATTATATATCTAATACTTATAATACTAACACTAATTAGTAGTTATCTTATAGAAGATACTATAGAGCAGCTAGGATCGAGAAGAGGCAAAAGAAAGCATAGTGGTTAACTAGCTAATAAGCGTCTTTCTTTTTGTGCTAAAGAATTGCAATAATAATCTAAAATCTCTCTAGTGATTAACTGGTTAATAAGGAGAGATTTAGATAACCTTGCGTAGCATCTCTAGTAGTTAACTAGCTAATAAGGAGATATTGCCGCTATTAGTCGCTAGCAATTTAAGGAGCTATAGTGATTAACTAGCTAATAAGCAGCTTGTATTATTTATATAGAATAATAAGCTTTATAAAGACCCTAGTGACTAAGGTGTATTAATAAGGGACGTCTTATTAAGAAGCTTATTATAGTTAAAAGTCGTTATTATTTAACGAGTTTTGCATTAAAAACCCCTCGAATTATAACCCTAAATTTACACCTTTTAAGGTCCGAAACACCCTCTATAAAACATATTAAAATTAATACCTTAATAATAACCTCTAGACTAGCTAATAGGGCAACTAGTAAAGCTGCCCCTATAGGATCTAGACATTAATCTAATATAAAAACCCTCGAGATTGCTATCTCAAGGACTAACTAGCTAAGAGGATAACTAGTAAAGCCTTGCCTAGAGGGCAACTAGTAAAGCCGCCCTTATAGGTCTAGACCTTAGAAAAACAATAATATTGTAATACCTTATAGCGCGCAATGCTATAGAAAGAGACGCAATATCTAGCTATTACAAGGAAGGAGAAGAAGAAGAGGAGCAAATAGAGGATATAGAGGAAGAGCAAGCATATAATCAGGAAGGATCTAAGCAATAACCCCTTTAAGAACAATCTTAGCAATAACCCCTTTAGCAAAATCCTATAT
>QGMG01001246.1:0-10714 GCA_007825325.1 Lachnellula cervina
GCATTTAGCTAATCTTTCTAGGACTTACTTGAGTATTTAAAGCAGTAAGTTATATTCTAATTAATAGCTAATAGTCTTATTAATATAATATAATCTAGTGATATTCTAGCACTTTATTCTTAACTACTTTAATTCGAACTTAAATTAGTCTTCCTCTTTAAGCAATATGCTATTAAAGATAAACTAAACGCTTAAGTAGTATCTTATAGTAGTCTATCTCTTACTTTAGATGCTTAGACTACTATAAATCAAGCTGCTTTCCTAGGGGTTATAATATAAGTCTATTTAATAATATTAAATTAACTTTACTAATATACTATCTAGTTACTTTATAAATAAGAACTTTGAAATAAAGTCTTATTTATTAGGAATAAGACCTCTTAAATATAAGTATTCTAGAGTTTATATATATTCTATCTTATTAGAACTTTTAAAGTTTTTTAAAATTGATTTGGATATTATTAAATAAGAATTCTAATTACTTTTATTAATAAAAGCTAACTTATTTTAATAGTATTATAAGAGATAATACTTCTTTAAATAATACTTTAATAGCTGCTTTTATATACGAGTATAATATATATAGTATTAAATTTATAGGAGATATAGCTTGTATTACTTATATTTTAAATCTTATTATTTAGAATATTTTAAAGTCTCTTATTAAAGATAATAACTATAATTATTCTAATCGAAATAATAATATTTAGGCTGTAGAGAATAATAAAGATAAGAATATTTCTAGTAAGTTAAATCTAAAGTTATTAATTAATTTACTAATACTCTTTTAGCTTTTTCTATTTAGTAAAAGATTTATAAAATTATTATTAGTCTTAAATATAGTTAAGAAAATAGGCGTCTATTAAAGATTCAAATTAATGCCTTAAAGATTAAAGATCTGCGAATACCTTAGCTTAGTAAGTATAATCTTAATACTTTTAATATAGTATTAACTTATTTATAAATAATAAAACTCGGTAGTCTTCTATAGCTAATATGCTTCTCTACTTTTTACGACTTTGGAAAGCTATTAAAGCTATAATTCAAGTATTAGATTTGAAAGCATTTAAAGATAAAAGATTAATTTTATCTGATAATAAGATTAAATACTTAGAAAAAGTATTAAAAGTTGTTTAAATCTTTATTAAGGCTACTACTAAGCTCTAAGCTAAGAACTACCCGATTATATATTATTTTATACTAGAGGTATATATAATATATAATAAGCTATAAGTAGTTAAATCTGAGATTAATATAAGTTTTAGTGAATTCCTCTAGAGTATACTATTATCGAGGGGTCGAAGGAGAGATATATACATCCCTATAGTATAGTACTAGTGTAAGCAACAAACAACTAAGAAAGCAAAAGAAGGTATTACTATAGTATATATAGCATTTAGTAAAAAGAGTAGAGTGTTATTTAATACCTAACTATTCTAGGATTTGCAAAAGATTTTATACTATAGGTGAAATTATATAAATGCACGCTTAGTCAGCTAAGGTCCAGGGACTAGTTCTAGGACCTTTACACATTTATATAATGCATATAGCTTCTATTATATATATCCCTCCTTAATTAGTTATTAGCTTAGCCCTATAAGCAAATTAGAATATAAAAACATTATATAAAAGAACTATATCCATTTATAGTTAGAAGAGAAAAAACTAAACAAACAAATAGGAAACTTATTAAAATCTATTCTCATTTCGCGCAAATTGACTTTCCTTCTTAGACTTAGTACTAGATTCTTTAGAACTGCTAATAGCAGAAATGGTAGTAGTAGAATTAATAATAGAATTAGTAGTAGTAAGAATAGTAGTAGCAGTAGCGCTATTCTTATTATATCCTTTAATAAGAAATTGTTTAGCATTAGATATATTAGTAGCAGAAATAGGAATATCTAAAACATTAGCTACTTTTTATAGTAATAGAATCTTATTTAAAGCTTAAGAACTATTACTACCCTTCTTTATAGTAGAAGCATTCGTCTTTAGAGGAGTAGATATAGAAGGATCTAAAAGGCAGTTAGAAGTATTATTTTTAGAAAGTTATAAAGTAATTATAGCACTCTTCTTAAGTTATTAATTTGAAAGAGAAGCTGTAAGAGGGGTTTTAATAAAAGGTAGTATAACTGCAGTTAGAACTCTTATACTAGAAAGATAAGTTCGAGTTAGCATTTTAGAAATAGTTGCTTTATTCTAGGAATTATCTTCTTTAAAAGACTTCTGCTTAATATAAATACGCTATAATAAGTAATCTAGAGGGGTTTTACTTATATTATAATCTGGAACTACTACTATGCCTTAACTAGAATTCCTACTATCTCTTATAGTATAAAAAGAGACACTTCTAAAATGTCTTCTCTTCTTAGTTTCAAATAAGTTAAGAGTAATAATAGCACATTTCTTAGTAGAAATCCTCTAGTTATTATAGTACTTACTAAACTAAGTCTTATTAAGAGTTGCCTTTTCTAAATTGTCTAAATTATCTAGAATATTAAACTAAGGGATTCTTCTAATAAGAGCTTCTAAAATAAGCAAAACTATATACAATTAAATAATAGAAACTTAGTAAATTGGAGGCTTCTCTTCCTTTCTCTAAATAGTAGATTAAGTAATAATATTAAGATTAGTTTAATATTCTTTTTCTAGTATAATAAGAGAACTACTATTCTTAAGCTTCCTATCTTCTAAAATAGTAACTAAACTAGAAGAAAAAGCAATCTAATCTTTACTAGGACCCTCTTTAGGAGCCTAAATATAGTAGAGCAGGCTAGTGCATATAAATATAAAGTGATCTTTAATGAACTTCTTTTTATTAGAGGTAAAAGGAAGAGCGCCTTTATTAGTATTCTATTTCTAATTTCCTATCTAGTTCTTAAAGATAAGTTAATTAGAATAGTAAGAAGATATACTTAGCTTAATCTTTCTAGTAGTCTTAATTTCTTTTCTGCTTCGAATCTTATACTTAATACTAGAGATAAATTCAAATTTAATCTTATTACTAGTTTGAACTATATAGAGATTAGAGATAGTATTAGCATTCTTAGAAAAAACTTACTTGTTTCCTTCTATTTATAGGAGATCTAACCCTTTTCCCTTCCTTATAATTTATATATAAAAGGGAATAGAGACTAGGAACTTCTTACTATTATCTCTTAAACTATAATAAATGCAATAGTTAAGAGGGTCCTACTAAACTAACTATTATAGAATTAATAGTTTATACAGTTCTAGAATTGGACCTTATTCTATACTAGTTTAAGTATAATAGTAAAGGCATTTCTATTAGAGTCTCAATTAGAGTTCTAAGACCTTATTATTAAGCATTTAAAGAATATTCTTCTTAGATTCCTAACTTAGAACTTCCTATTTCTAAAAGGTTTCTATAGTATCTTTATAAATTATTATAAGCTACTTTACTAGTATAGAAGAAGCTATAATTGGAACTAATAGCGCTATAACTTAGACTGTAATTATATTAGAAGCTATATTAATATTACTGAATTTATTTTAGGCAATACTATACTAATCTCTAATATAATTACTAGTTTTCTTAAAGAAAGACTATAAAGCTTTAGATCTAATAAGCATTACTATTATTGTTCTAGGGGTCTTAGTAATATTAAGAAGCTCTCTTAGGCGGTATATTAGAGTATTATAATCCACCTTTTTAGTTGCTAATTAGAAATGTTATACTAGTCTTCTTAAGTGTTAAATGTAGATCTTTTCTCTATTATTAATACACTACTATCTAAGAATCTTATTAGCTTTAAAGTTATAGGATTTATCTTCTTTCTTATTTATAGCACTAGTCTAAGAAGAAGGCATATTATACTAGTAATTAATACAACTAAAAGAGCAAAATAGAGTAGGAGTTATCTTAGTAGAAGTTGAAAATTAATTAAACTCTTTATTAATTAAAGTGAAACTAGAAGTAAAACCTATATAAAAGTTAGGGATTTGCTATTAATTAGAGATATAAGCCTTTAGAGTGTTATTACTAAAAATATTATTATTCTATTTATCTTTTATATTAATATCTTATTCTTTAGAAGTTGCTTTAATAGGAGACTTAGCTTTTCCTTTTCCTTTTTAGTCTTTCTTTTCTCTAGTTATCTTATTATAGATTTCTATTAGAGAAAAGACCTTTTCCTTTACTAGTATCTTTAGAAGAGACTTCTTTAACTTCTTTAACTTCTTTAACTTCTTTATAGGCCTACTATCTCTAGGGCTAAGAAGTTCTAGCTTTCTCTTCTCTCTAGTGGATTTTCTAGTAGTAGTTTTGCCTATAGTTTTATTATTTATAGTAGTAGAGGTATTAATAGTTTCTAGCAGATTAGACATTTCTAACTTATTACTATTATTATCTTTATTAGAAGAGTTTAATCTATTACTTTCAGTTATATATTTATTATAGTTTTTCTCGAAAATAGATATAAGTGTAATAGGGCCACTTTCTAATTTAATTAAACTATAAGCAATATAGTAGTAGCCCTTCTTATAAAGCATATTAGAAGTAGGCAAATCCAAAGAATCTAATAGAATACCCTTTAGTATATTATAATAAGCAAGTGTAATAATTACTTCTTCTTATCTTATCTTTTTATTACCTTTCTTTTTCTTATTCTAAATAGCCTAAAGCTAGGCATTTAGGTAGTAGATAATCTCTTTCTAAGAACAGTTATATACAATGAGATCAATTATCTTTTTAAGCTAATACTAAGCAGTTTAGCTAAAGAGATAACCTTTAAAGTATTTTATTACTTCTATACCTTATAGAGAGCTATTAATTAACTCTTAGCACTCTTCGATTATAGCTTCCTTTTTTGTTTTAGAGTCTTTAAGCCTATTATATTAGGCCTTAGTTGTAGCCTCTCTTACTAGAAACTTCTCCTTTATATAGCCTATAGTAGTATATTTAGGATTCTTAAATATTAACTTTATAAATAAGTAGAAGATCTTATTTCTCTAGTTATTATCTTCTATTTGTATTCCTAGAAAGTAATACTATATATAGTATTATAATTCTTCTAGAAGCTAGTCTATCTTATCTAAAATAGCTTATATATTTATTAAGAGAGTAGTAATTCCTTTTTTCTTAAATGTACTTATTATCTTTCTTGCTTTATTAGAGATAGCAACTTATATTAAAGTAGAATTAGAAGGTAGAATAGGCAGTTCCTTACCTTCTTCTAAAGTAGAAGGTCCTATTATAATAGAATTGTATAGTAATTATAAAGTGTTAGAAAATAAAGTGAATTTGTATAACTTATAAAATAAAAGATAAACTTAATAAAAGATTATAAAACATATCTAAGAGTCTAGTAAAAAGAATAGCTAGCTATCTGAAAATACTAATACTTAAAAAATAAAAGTCTTGAAACTAGGCTTAATAGTTACTTTAAAGCTGACTGTCTTTAATCTTAATAGGGAAGAGTGAATTTAATAGTGTAAAGAACTGTGCAGTAGTGAGAATATAATTATAATAGATAGTATTTATAAGTAGCATAGAGTAGAAGATATAATAAAGTGTATTTTATTATATAAAGGTATTTATAGTATTAAGATTTTATAAAGTATCTATTAACTTAAAGAAGGCGTAGTAGATTAAGAAAAGCATATAGAAGAAGGTATTATAATATAGTAGTATAGAGTAATAGATTTGAATAATTAAAAGTAATAATAAAGGTATTGCTTAGTGTATATATCTATTATTATTAGAGTGAAGTAGAAAGGTTAGTATATAGACTCTTATACTACTTATTATAATGAATTTCGGAACTAGCGCAAAAGCGATAGCCTAAGCAAAAAAGTAGCCTTTAGATTTTCTCCTCTTTAAAACTAAACCTATAGCCCTTTAAAAACCTTTATAAATACTCTTAAGAGATTAGAAAGCTTATTCTTATTCTAAAAATATATAAACAACTTTATATCTTAAAGAAAAATAGCAAAATCGAATACTTTATTCTTCTCTAATTTACTGTTTTTATTATAATGCTCTTATTACAAGGCTAAAGCTACTTGCTATAGTATACAAATAATACTAAAACACTAAGTATATTTAGCTTTATACTAAGACTGAGTATAAGAAAACATTAAACCTTTCTCACTAAGAATAAGGTCCAGGGACTAGTTCTAGAACCTTAAAAACCTCTTTCACTCCCCTTAATTTTTAAATCGAATATACTTTATTAAAAGCATTAAAAGTTATTATTCTATATAGTGAAATGCGCTACTAGGATTTCAACTATCTAGTAGTATTCTACTCTTAAAATCCCCTTATATTGCTTTTATAAGCTCTTCTTATTCTTATTATCTACTATAGTGTATTTGGATTTTTTAGCCTCTAGTAAACTTAGAACCTAGACTTAAATGTTCTAACTATTGCTATTCTTCTTAAGTCTTATTAAAGTGCTTTAAGGTTATACTCTATTAATAGAAATAGATACTTTTTTTATCTAGAGAACACTATATTTCTTAGGCGCCTAAATTACAACTTGCTTTATTAGAGTATCTAACTATTATATTAGCTATAAAGCTATCTTTGCCTTTAATTTTAGCTAAGAAACTATTAATTTTTCTAGCCTAGGCTATAGAGTTCTCCTTTTATTAAAAGGTCAATTTAGATCTTTATTACTATTATTAGACTTATCTTCTCTATTTCTAGTAAGTCGAATAGTAGTTCTTTTAGTTTTCTTTAAGGATTCTATTATATTTAGCTTATTTCTATCTACTAGATTCTCTAAATCTATTCTAGGAATTAGAATTCTAATACTAAAACTTAAACTTTAGTTTTCTAGATTTTCTAATCTAATAATAAATGCCTAATAACTTATAGTATTATTTTCTTTATTACTTAGATTAAATCTGCTTATATCCGCTTTATTTCTAGTAGGATCTAGATTAGAAAATAGAAAAATGTTACTAAAACTCGAATATTAGTTTTCTAGATTTATTAATCTAATAGCTTATACCTAATAACCTTTTGCTTTATCTCCTTTAGAATCTATACTAGGACCTCTTATATGCTCTCTATCTATAATAGGACTACTAGAAAAGGTCGCTATACTTTTTGTAGAGTTTATTATCGAATTTACTAGAGTGTTTATTTTGCTAATTTATCTACTATAGTAATAACTATCTATTATAACATTTATATTAATATCTATTTCGATTACTTATTAGATAGCTCCTTACTTCTCTTTCTTAACTATACTTATATTATTAGGTTTCTTATTCTTAGATCTAGCTTTAACCTTATCTTTAATCTTATCTTTATCTTTACTTCTATTCTTAATCTTATTATTAGTAAAGTATAAGTATTCTTCTCTTAATATAAACTTCTTTAATCTTTTACTAGTAAACATTCCTAATAGCTTAATACTATTAAGTTCTTTAATCTAGAATGTTCCTTTTTCTTAGTTAGCTTTCTAGACCTAGTATAGTCCTAGCTACTTAAAGTTATATTTCTAAGATCTTAATATATCTTTTTCTAAGATAATATCTTTTCTTAATACTATATTGCCTATCTTAAAAGGTTTATATTAGATATTATAAACTTAGTTAAAGTATTCCTTATCTTCTTTATATTAATAGCCCTTTTTTAATCTAGCTTCTTCTAAATTCTTATCTCTTACTAGGAACTGCTATATATATAAGAGTATAAGGTCTTTTCGAGTTTTAACATTTTTCTAATCTATTATTCTCTAGATTAGATATTTTAGCTTAATAGAAATAACTGCTTCTCTATTATATATTAGATAGAAAGGTGTTTATCTAGTTAGTTAGTAAACTAATATTCTTTTAATAAGGAGAATAGCTTTAAGTACTCTTTCTAGCTTATAGCCTCTAAGAGTCAGCTTAGAAATAGAGTTAATAATGCCTTAATACTCTCTTTCAATTATTCTATTAGCTTTTAAGTAGTATATAGAAACCTGAATGCGTTTGACTTTATATTTATTAAGAAGCTAAATAGCTTCACCTATAAACTCTTTTCTGCTATTAATAATCAATTTATAGAATAGGCTATATTAATAGATAATATTCTTTTAAATAAAATTAGTAATATGTTTAGCTTCCTTTATTAGAATCTATTTTGCTTCTAGCTAACCTAAAAGATCCTCTCTTATAATAACTAGGAATTAATTTCTATTAAGTACTAATATAAGATTAATACTCTATTTATTAAAAAGCCCACTTAGTTAAGTTGGAAATAATAGCTCTTCTTTATATCTCCTATCTTGCATTTAGTAAGGAGCACAGCTTATAATATAGTTTTTAATATCTTAATAATATCTATTCTAAAAATATTTATAAGACACCTTATAGTATATACTTTCCCTTCTCTTATACCTTATCTTATTATATAGAAGCTAAATAATATCTAGGCGCTCCTTTAGGTTATTAATTACTACTTGCATTATATATTATCTTATTATAAGCTTCTAGAGTTTTCTATTTAGAACTATATAGCTAAGTACTCTTCTTTTAAATGCTATAAATTTCTTATCTAGAATACTCTTTAGCTTTCTAAGGTTTAATAAGTACTATATAATATTATAGGATTCTTTAGAGTACTTCCTATTAAGGTATATTATATCTTTCTTTAGTAGAGCTTCTTTATTATCTTTATTATCTCTATTATCGAGTTCTATATAATAGACTCTACCTAACTCTTCTAGAAGATAATCCTTAAACTTAGAATTGCCTTCTTATTTATTTAGGTCTATTTTAGTAATAGGTTTTCTAAATAGTCTATTAGTAGTACTATATTTAGCTCTAGCTATATATTTAACCTTAAAGTTAAATGTATAGATATATACTAACTATTAAGTTACTATTGCTCTAAAGTGATTACTTACTCTAATTTTCAATTGCATTATAAGCACTTTTATATTAGTTTCTAGAGTGAAATAGTATCTATAAAGATAGTACTAGAGCTTCTTAAAGGCCTTATAGACCCTATAATATTCTTTTTTTATTATATTATAGTTTATTTCAGTAGTGCTCTAAATGCTATTCTTATATTTTAATACTTTAAGTTTCTTGTTCTTATCTCTTTAACTAAGAATACAACTCTATTCTTTATTACTTATATTAATACTAAGAATAATCTTAAGACTATTCTTATAATTGATTTAGTATAATATAGAAGTAAAGGTTAAGGCAATTTTAAGAAGCTCTATTAATTTCTTCTAGTTATCTCCCTAGTCCCAAATAATATTCTTATATATTAACTAGTATATAGATTCTATAACTTATATAAAATCCTTAATCTAGATTTAGTAATAACTAGTAATACTAAGAAAAGCTTATCTTTTAGTAGCACTATTATATCTGTTCTAGTCTAAGATTTTAATAATTTTCGCGCTTGCTAGCTCTCTCCCTCTATAATTATAAATAAACCCTACTATATTTATCCTCTTCTTAAGGAATTAGGATTTAGGTCTAATTAATGCTTTAGCTCTCTTTAAGTATTCTAGTATCTTATTAAGATTAATAAGATATTTATATATATATCTTTTAATATCTAGAAAGACTTCTTTATTATTATATTTAGTGTAAGGCCCTTTCACACTAATATTATCTATAAATAAGATAGTAATTATTAGGATTAAATCCTATAGAACTCTATTAACTGCTCGAACAAACTAGGTAATTAAGTTTATTACTCCTTAAAGAAGAGTCGTTATTCTAAGAAGTCTATAGGGTGTTATAAAGGCAGTTATATCTCTTAATTTTAGCATAAGACTAATCTAATTATATCTGAAGAAAAAGTCGACTAGTAAAGAATAAGCACAATCTATAAACTCTTCTAAAAACTTATCTACTAATAGTAGAAGGTTTAAATCTTATATAGTCACTCTATTTATTTCTATTATAGCATTAATAAGTTAGTATTTTCCTGTGTCTTTCTTTATAACTAGGAACTATAGGTTTCTATATACTTCCTTACTTTCTTTAAGGACTCCTCGATCTAAGTAGTCCTATAGCATTTCTTGAACTATTAGTTCTAAGGCCTTAGAGTAAAAGAAATTTAGTTATTATTATGCTTTATGCTTAACTATCTAGATCTTAATAGTAGGTTATATATCCTTATAGATCTTTCTATATTCTTTCTAATTAAACACTATTACCCCTTCTTAGTTTTCTAGGACTTCTCTAAGCATTTCCCTTTCTTTCTTAATAGTATTCTCTCTAATATCTAGTTTATTCTAGCGTTCTCCTATTAACCTTTTTTCTCTTATAAATATTATAATCTATAAGAGGAAAAGTTATTTATATTTTCTATACCTTAGTTGTTCTATAAAGCATTCTTTTAATTTTTTATACTAGTTCTTATTCCCTTCTAGAGGCAAGCTAATTCTATCTAATATATTAACTAGTAATGCTCTTAATGCTTTTAGCTTGTATATTCTATTAATATAAAGAGTGTTATTATTATTTAAGTCGGATTCTATATTACTTTCTATCTCTCTTTTCTATTTCCTCTCCTTTCTTTTCTTTTCCTTTTTCCTTTACTCTTCTCTTCTTAACTTCTCTTTCTATCTTATATTTCTTCTTACCTACTCTTTTTTAGTCTAGTATTATTATAGCTTAGTAGAGCCTTAGTAGTAGCAAAATAGAATTAAAATTATAATGCTTTAATATATAAAATTATAAAAATAATATCCTCTCTTCTCTTCTCTTATTCTTATTAATTATTCTCTCT
>QGMG01001247.1:0-10704 GCA_007825325.1 Lachnellula cervina
GTACAAACTAAGTATTACTTAGATTCTATTACCTCTTAGTATATAGTAAGCAATAAGCAGAATATATTATCTTATAGATAGTAGCTATTAATCCTATTCTATTCTCTGCTACTTATTTCCTCTATTACCTATCGCCTTAGTTATATTCTTATCTAATTGTATTTAGTTACTTTGCATCTTACTACTCCCTTTTAGAACTATTACAGCCCTGTTTATTAGAACTCCCCTTAGTTTAAAATCTAATCTAAGTGTTATACTAATAGATAGTATAGTACTACTACTAGATGCTAGTATTATAAAGATAGTCTTTACTATTATTATTATCTCCTTTAGTATTCTTCTCTCTACTATCTTATTACTAGTAAAGCTATTCCCACTCTAGTCTAAATATATATATACCCCTATATAAACTACTACTTTAATATTAGCTATATCCTTATAATCTACTTCAGCTTAGTGCATTATCTTAATAAGCAGCTTTATAGATTTAGTGCTCTAAAGGATCTAATCTTAGGCTTTCTTCTATTGCCTTTTCTAGCTACCTAAGATTAATATTATAAGGTAGTATAATAGGATCCTAATATTTTATCTCTTCTTTAAGAGATATAGTAAGAAATAAGCACAAGATTATAAGGCTTAATAAAACCTAGTAGATATTGATTTTAAGTATAAAACTAACTAGTAATAGTTGTATTAATATCTTACTAATTACTTTACTTTTTATTTGCTATAAACTCTATTACTATACAATACTATTATCTTTCTATTTACTTCTATATTAAAAGGTAGTATTTATAATTTTGCTCTTTCTATCTATAAACTACTAGCTAGCTAATCCGCTAAATCTAATAGATTAAGCTTCTTATATTACTCTACTACCTTTATATATATAACTTCACTCTTCTTTATCTTAGCCTCCTTTACCTTTCTTACTACTAGTTCTAATAGCTTCACTCCTCTATAAAAGGTATAAACTATATTATTGCTTATATTATACTAATTCTACCCCTTTACCTCTAAGTTATATAGTATATCCTATAGGCTTAGCTAGCTTTAAAGCCTATAGTAGCCCTGCTATACTAGTATAGTATCTAGTATATCCGTTTCTAAGAGATTATATCCGAGTTACTTAAGCTATTTAATATTAGTCTAAATATTATAGCCCACTAAGATAATAGAGCCTTAGGCCTTTACTACTTCTAGAACTCTATTAATATATACTATTATATCCTTTAACTCTACTTTTACTTAGATACTATAGTTGCTAAATAGAAAGTTATTCTTCTTATCCGAGATATATATACTATTATATAGATTATAATACTTGTTTATAATTAGATAATAATATCTATAACTATTTATTACCTCTGCCTTAATAGTAGTAGTAATATTATCTAGTTATAGCTATATAACTCTTACTTCTATTACCTTTAAGCTATTAAGCTTCTAGGCTTTTATATTAATTATAATAATTGTATAGCAGTTATTATTTAGTTTAGATCCTAGCTGCAATGCTAGGTCTATATATAGTTCGACTCTATATTATAGCTTTACTAAAAGGGTTATAATTAGATTATATATCTAGCCTTTAGCTACTATTATAACTCTCTTATTTATAACCTTTCCCCTTTTAAGGTGTTTATAGTACTTATATTTATAGCTTTCTTAGTTAGTAGAAGTTTACTAATTTAGTTAGACTATATAGTGTACTAAGTATACCTAACTTATATAGAATCACTACTACTATTATATGCTTTATATATTTCTTTATCTTTACTAATACTAACTCTATTATCTATATACCTTTTATAACTATTATTATAGTTGCTATCTATACCTTTAGAATTAATAGGCTCTTTACTGTTTTGTAGATTACACTATAAATAATATATTTGGCTGTAGCTTTATTAAGCTAAGTGCAGGCATTCTAATACGAGACTACTCTTATAAAGTCTAGTACTAGAAGGAGTTTAATGCTTATTACTAATATGTTTATAATGCTAAGGTTGCTACTTACGCTTAATCCTATTAATATGCTTCTTATTAATCTTATATTTCAATGTGTCTTAATTGTATTATATAGTATAAGTATTATAGTTTATTATTCTTTGAAGATATAAGGCTTAGAAGTTTAAATAAGGTTCTAATATTATTCTTCTAATACGTTAAGTCAATTTTGGGTCTATATATACTACTTGATAGTAGCGGTCTGTTTTTCTACTAGTTCTAGTATTCTATTATACTGAAACTCTATACTATTATTATTTTAATAATTAGTGTTTACTTTCTTTATACCTACTTACTTAAACATATAAGGCGTCTTTATAAATTTATTAAATAGTTCTATTTGGCCTCTTCTAGTATTAGCTTATTTATTATTTATAAAGTATATTCTATTAGCTTCGCGCAGCCTTATATCTACTTTCCTATTCCCTTCTTGCTTATTTGTTCTATTACACTTTTAAACCTTATAATGTTTACTATTTATTATTATATAGTAGTACTATATATAATTAGCCCTCTACTGCTCTTATAGCTTTTATTATATTTAATATATCTAGACTATATACTTTCGAGGAGCTAAGTGTTCTAAAATGGCTCTATGCTTATTCTATTCTATTAGTCCTCTCTTATTATCCCCTTTACTTATATTAAGACTTCTAGGGCCTAGTAATATAAACTATCTTACCTTAATAACAAGTCTGCTAATACTATATAAGCTTTATTCTAAACCTTTATATTTAAGGCTAGGAAGTATATAACTAGAGATGAGATTTAATATCTTGCATTTAATATTCTACACTTAATATATAACTGCAAACCTAAATAGAAGCAACTTATCTTACTCTAAGACATTAGAGTAAACTATAGTCTAGTAATTCCTATTTATTACAACTTTCTATAAGTGTAGAATTATATTAATGCAGTTATACTAGTAGATACTATAAATAAGCAGCTTTGCTTCTATATTAGAGTTTGCTAGTTCTAGAACTTATATACCTTTAACTATATAGTTATTATTACTATTTAATTTAATCTTAGTTATATTATATATAACTAGCTTAATACATTTATAGAAGATAACCTCTATAGCTTTACTAGAACCCTTTATAGCATTATTGCCTAGCTCTAAGGTATTCTAACTCTCTAAGCTTATATAGTATAGTATAACTACTTCTAGAAAAGTTATATAAACTTTTACAAAAAGGACTTTAGTACTAAAGTTAGCACTTTTATATTAGTTATTAAGTGCTTAGAAGTTATAATAACTAGTATACTATAAATCGAGTTTACTACTATATGCCTTGCTTTCTAGTATTATAATAGTTATATTATAGATCTAAATACTAATCTCTTATATAGTATATTTAACACTTTAGAAGCAAGCCTAATACTAGGCTATACTCTTAAATAAAAACTATAGAAAAAGTTTATAAAGAAGCTCTCTACTATACTTGTTTCTTCTAACTAGTATTAATCTAGCTTAGCCTACACTAGAGCCTTAGCTTATATTAAGATACTTATTTTTAATTAGCTCCCTCTAGTTCTAATATAGGTTTAGAAATAGTTACTATAGCTTTATAATAATAATACTTAGATCTTTATACTTATAGACTTGATCTATTAGATATTTAATAGGGCCTGCTATATTATATATAAGCTATAAAGAGCTATCTTTAATATTAGAAGTCTAATAGCCTCGCCTTATATTATACTTTACTAGCGCTTCTAAGATTAATAAGGCATAGATATTATACTTAAGTATAATAGTATAAAGGGGAACAAGTTTACTTACAAGGAGTTATAAATAGTAGGCCTATTATAAAATATTTAGATTAAAGCTATATTTTTTAAGATTATATTATATTAACTATCTATAATATATATTATTTTATTATATAGAGATTCGATTCTTAATTCTATTACATTTAAGCGTCTAGTGAGATTTGTGCCTATTATAAGTACTGCTCTTACAATTCTATAATACTTATTCTAAGCCTAAAGGCTTAACTTATTAGACTCTTACAGCTCTAATCTAGCTATACTAGATTCTACACTCTCTATTTTAATCTAAACTAGATCTACTCTATTTAATATATAATAGGCATTTTAAGATCTTATAGCAGTTACTCCCTTCTATTATTATAGTATTAAGTTTAGTATTACTTTTATACTCTAATTAGCTACCTTTAATATCTCTATACTATTATTATAATCTCTAGGTATCTAATCTGCACAGAACTTCTAATAAGTCTTATTATATATTAAAATATTAAATAGAAGTTCTGCTTATATTATAATTATATAATAGTATTATATACTAACTAGTTAGTTATAATATAGTTATACTACTACACTAGACACCTTAATTAAAAATATATATAAAACAACTATAGCCTAGCTTATATATCTATTAGTCTAGAAGTTCTATCTATCTAAGTACTTTAAGGTAATCTAAAAGCTTAAAACTATTAGTTACAATCCTTAGCACTATCTCTTTAAGGAGCTTATACTTATTCTCCTTTATACTACTTACTATTTATAGCCTAGACAGTTATACTAGAGTATTATTCTCAAGTAGATAATTAATATAACTTATTTAACTACTAGCTATTATATATTCACTACTAAAGTATATTTTCTAATTAGCCGTATTATATTAATTGATAAATAGTCTATAAAAGCTCTAATACTAATATATATTTATAATCTAGCTTCTACTTAGTATACTATTATATTAAAATAACTTTAAGGTCTCGAGGATATTATATTATATAAAGGGGGAATATTATTATAAGAATACTATAGTTGTATATATTATTTAAACCTCTTAACTCTATATGCCTAACTTCTATTATTCTATAACGCCTTAAAAATCTAAATATATTCTAGTTAAAAGATACTAAATAGCCTTGCAAATACTTTAGTTCCTATATTACCACTTAGGTATAAAAGCGCTACTTTATATTAGATTTCTACGTATTAGATATAATAGCTTAATAATATATTATAGATAGCTGCACTAGTTATAGTACTAGTCTATTATTACAAGGCTAGTATTAGCTTACTCTTATATATTATACCTAGCCTATACCTTTATAAGCTAGGTCTAGTCTCTAGTTCCTAGCCCTTTCTTTAAGATAACTTTTTTTTTCTTTTTCTTTTTCTATTTCTTCTACTTCTTACTCTTAATCTATAGCACTATATTAGCCGTTTCTATAGATAGCATCTAGGTTCTAGATTTCTAGCTCTTCCTCTAAAATAACTTTTTTTTCTTTTTCTTCTTCTACTTCTTCTACTTCTTACTTTTAATCTATAGTACTATATTAGCTATTTCTATAAGCAGTATCTAGATCTTAGATTTCTACTAAATATCCCTTTCTAAGTAATATAATTAGCCTTCTAGAATAATACTATATATCTACTTTAGACCACTTATCTAAGCTCTCTAAATGCTTTTCTTTCTGCTTAAGGTTATTAGATATAGTAGTAAGCCTAAGCTGCTTAGTAGACTAACTAGGCTCTCTAGTATCTAGAGACCCTTTACACTTTCTCTTTATAACTATTATTACAAGTCTTAGTATATCTCCTTCTATTTTAACTTCTATATCTGCTTCTAAATATAGTTAGACTACTAGGGCTATAGGCTAAATACTAATAATACTATATACTACTTCCTCTATTTAGTTATAAAGCTTATTTATATTTATATTATCCCTTCTAGTTATTAGTGCTTTAAAGTAGCCTATTATTACTAAATCGGTTAGCTATATTAGAAACGAATAGTAGAAGGCATTAAGAGTTCACTTATCTCAAATATATTTATTACTATAATGCTAGATATATTAAGTGTAAGCATAGCTCTAAGCAACTATTATATTTAGAATTATATAAGAAGAGAATATAAGTTTTTTAATAAGATAGATATACTTGTATAGTTATTATTCTAGCTATAACCCTAGAGTTATATATCTGCTTTATAGTTGTATTCTTCTAGTCTTATCTTAGTGTATAATTATAAAATTTCCTATTTCTATTATAAATCTATTATTAATAAAAAGAGGTTATAATATAATATACATCTCGCGCTAGATATTAGCTATATTATATATATATAGGCTGTAAGCCTTTACTAAAGCCTCTTAATGCTCGCTCTCATTTTAGTATAATAACTTACTGAAATGTTTTAAGTGTAATACTATAGCCTTGTATTATCTCGCCTGTTTCTATAGCGACTATTACACCTCTATTATATTATACAAGCCTCGGATTCCTAACTACTAAGTATTCAATTTGTGTATTCCACTATTATTAACCTTTTATAATATTAATAGCTTCCCTTTAGTCTAAGAATTGTTTAGTAAAGGAGTATAGAGTTCTAAAATGGATTTGCGCTAACCCTCTATAGTATATTCCCCTTTATTATACTTATACTTATATTAAGACTTCTAGATCTCAGCTTACTAGAGTGTCTTAGCTTAATAATAAGTCTAAGCAGACTATTTAGACCTTATTATATATGTTTCTTAAATAGGCTAGCAATCTAGTTAATATAAACACTATTTATAAGCTTAGAGCTAAGGTTCTTAAAGCATTATATAATAGCAGCCTCTACTAAGTTTATATAATATACTATAAAGGCAATATAAAGGCTAAGCCTAGTACTATTATACTCCTCTATTACTTAGTCGAGCCTAGATAGAATCTTCTTAATAAGACTATACTATAAGATCTATAGAATAAGCAGCTCTGCTTTTTTATAAAGGTCTATTCGATTATTATATTATTTATATATAACTATATTCTTATTACTGCTATTTAACTAAATCTAAACTATATTGTTTATAATCAACTTAATAAGTTTATAAAGAATAAGCTTTCTTATTTAGCTAAAACCCTTTATAATATTATTATATAGCCTTAAAGCACTCTTAGCCTAAGAGCTTACACTACTAACTGCAACCGATTTTAATAAAGCTTAGAAGCCTTTAATAATTAAAGGTTTAATAAAAGTACTACTAGTTAGGTATTATTTTAATACTGCTTAGACTTACTAACTAGTATACAACTAGAGTTTATTAGAGTTTCACTTGTATATATATACTCTTCCTTTAAGGTTTCTTATTTATCTAAATGTATAAATGGCTAGATAAACTATATTAATATCTAGCTAAACCTTTCTATCTTATAAGCTACACTTTAGTATTAATTCAAGCCGCACTACCTTAAAGACTAGACTATTAGACTGCACATTATACTATATTTAAAAGGCGTAGTATATAGTAGGATTTATACTAGTTATAGGATTAATATTCTTAATTGTCTCCTTCTAGTTCTCCTCTAGACCTCTAGCTACTTCTAATTTATAAAGGGGGACTATAGAGTACTAGCGGACCGCAACTTTAAAAGGATATTTAAAAGGCTCTATATAGAGTATTATTAGTTGGGTGTAGGGATTAAGATAAAGTATAACCTCTTAGGTATTATCTAGAAATATAATACTTATAGAAATATATACTATAAAATACATTAGCATTTTAAAGACAAGAATGGCATAGCTGTGATCCTTAAGTATAATAGTATAAAAGGGAAGAAATACACTTATATAAAGTTATAAACTATAGATTTCTTACTAGTAATAACTATAGTTACTATCTTTTTTAAGTTTATACTATAAATGCAAACTTAATAATAGATATAGAAATGTAATTAGTTTATAATACAAAAAAGAGCAAATATATAAACTATAGCATATTATATTGCTTATAGTATAGAATACTAGTATACGTTCACCTTTTAGATATATTATATTTCTCTTATAACTTAAAAGCACTTATAAGTAAAAAAGAGATAAAAAAAACCTATATATAGAATTCAGCTCTTATCTCTAACAACTAAAGTAAAAGGTATACTAATACTATATTATAAAGGCCTAATTCCCCTGTAAGTACTATATATAGGCTCTAAGTTAAAGTCTAAACTACTAACTCTATAATCTCGACCTAGAAGCTATTATATATTATTTGTATCTCTATTACTAAAGCGCTACTAACTGTCTATTATTACTATACAAGCCTATTAATCCTATACTGCTTTATTATAAATGCGAGAATAATCTTAATATAGATATTCGGCTCTAATGCTTCTACTAGTCTATTTTAAGTTCTTTAACTCTAAGCTAAAAGCCTCTAGATTTTACTCTTAATAGATACTAATCTATTTAGATAGATTCTATTCTTTCTACTATTACTAATAAGTATATATAGTAACTTCAATCTAGTAAAGCCTATAATTGCATTTATAAAGTTAGTCCTATTGCCTTTAATCCTAGAAGCTATATATTAGTATTATAAGCACTAGTGTAAAGGGCATAGCTTACTAGTTATATAAAGGCACTATAAGAATTCTAATACGCTCTTAATTATTGTTTTAGAGTACTCTAATCGATATAAGCAATTTGTATACTCTCCTATTATAAATAAAGAGCTAGTTATTCTTAAAGTTAAAGTAACTAGCTGACTTTAAGTCTACTATACTAAAACTAAAGCTATACTACTAGAAAGCCTCTTCTTAAAGCTTATAGTTTATAATAAGAGCAATTAGAAGTTGCAATTAATATTTGAATCTAATATAGCAATTAGTCTATTATAAGATTATAATACACTACTCTACTTAGCTATCTATATAGACTATTTAGATACTATCTTATATCTTACAAAGCAGCTTTAGAAAGTAGTAAAAGTGTATAAGAAGCTGTATAGCATCTAGTTTAGCGCTATATAGAGTAAATAGTAGCATTTCGCCTTTTTTAATATATAATCTATAGGCTCTAAGATATTAATCTAGAATATAAAGAGAGAGATTTTAGATTACTTATTACTTAAGAATTATAATATTCTAAAGTTAGATATTAAATATGGTTATTAGGACTCTATAAATAGTTAATACCTAAAAGTGAGCATTAGAGTGCTAGTATAGTATATAAACTTATATTATATAACTACTCTACTAAAGAATTTCTAATATTATAAAAAAGTAGATCTTTATAGAAAAAGGTATTATTTATAAGTGTAGTAAAAAAGTATAAGATGCATTATTAATATAGAGTCGATTGGAGGCAAAGTCGTTATTAATATAGGAGTTAAAATATACTATTCACCACTTTAGTAAGCTATTATACTAAAACTCTACGTACTACCTACTAACTCTTTATTTGCTTATTCTTATTACACTTTAACTTTCTTAGCAAAATCTTTCTATTTAGCTATTTTTTATATATAGTTGCTTTATATATTATTTAGGCCCTAAACCTACCTGTCTTAGCCTTTATATATTATAATATATTCTAGTCTCTAGCTTGTATACTCTATATAAATACTCCGCGTTCTGATACTATAATTATAATAGAGCTCTTAGATGATTCTAAATATTAAGAGTAGCTAGAATGTATTTATAAAGTCTCTTCTTATTTCTATTCTATAAATTAGTCTATAATAAGTAGACTTCCTCTACCTTTAAACATTTAGTAGGTGGGTAGATAGGAATATAAAAATAGAATTGCTTTATAATAGAATAAGATCTTAAGATCTTAGGATTTTAAAGTACTATAAGTCTTTATAATAAAGAGAATAAATTAAAACCCCTAATTTAAACTTTATATTTGTACTATATTACTATCTATAAAGAATTCACAAAGTAATTAGCTCCTTTATATTTATACTTATAAATTTTTATAGATCGTTTATAAATTAAAATAGTTTAAGTAGTGGAGGCGTAGGAATTAAACTCTTCTCTAATCTAAAACACTCTATCTTTCTTATATATTTATATTTTTGACTCAAATTAATCTGTATATAACTATAAGGCTATTAAGCCTTAGATTAAGCTATCTTACAATTTTTGCAATAGTGGTTTAGCTGTCTTAGAAGTTTATATAAATTATATAAAAAATCGTTTACCTATCTAAGTCGCCTTAGAATTCTTTCTTTTAAAATGCAATAATAATAGCATTAATTAATACTATTAATACTATTAATTTAGCCCCTAATTCTAAATGCTCTATAGTACTATTCTAGAAGGTAGTTAATACTAATAAGTTACTACTATTTAGAGTGTATTAATAAGCCTTTCACTAAACTATAATAATAAGCTGTTACACCTCTATAACTATAATAATAACTATAATAAATCTCTTAAAACAATAAAATCCTATCTTTTTAAAGTGTAATAGATGCAAATAACCTTTATAATAAAGATATTAATATAATAGATACCTTTAATGCTTCTAATGCTTCTGCTTTAAAATAAAGCTTAACTACTCTCTCTTTCTATAATAGCTACACTATACTAAGCGCGCGAAAATAGTATTAAAATACGGGAATAGCTAATAGAAAGGACTTAGACTTACTATTGCTTTAGAATCGAGCATTTTAATATTATATAGTAGAAGAAGAGTGTAAAACATTAGTTATAGTTTCAAGACTACTACTAGAGCTATAAGTATTATAGTTCTTCTAAAGGCATTTTAATATATTTAGCTTGTTATAAAAATAGTAGTGCTAAGAGTAATTATATATATAAGGCTTATTATTTCACGGAATTACTTGCTTAGTATTCGAGTTAAGGTATTATCTTTTATATAAAAAAAGTCAGCTATAAGAAGTTATTATATTATAACTATAGGCCTTTATAGTTCTATTAGTA
>QGMG01001248.1:0-10687 GCA_007825325.1 Lachnellula cervina
GTGTAGGTGTGTTGGAAGGAGGGGGAGAAGATGGGGGCGGGGGAGACCCCGCCGTCGAGGCGGACGATGTGGGGGGTCTGGTGTGTGACATTCTTTTGTTTTGAAAGCTGGGGTTTATTAGGGATGAAGTGGAATGAATGAATGAGAAAGTAGAACCAGTTTTGAGAAATTTGAACATTGAGACCCTTCTTCACTGTTCGAGTAAGCCGGACTCCTTAGTCCAGCGTCCATGTCAAGGCTAAGGCGTGTGTCACGTGTGCTTACACTCCTGTTTTGGGTGCAAGCTACGGATGCAGAAAGGTTTTGATTAATCACGAGTTCCGTATTTGGTGTATGTTTTCTCAAAAACTTGTTATAGCTTAACTATTAATAGGTTATAAGAATAACTTGTAAATAAGCTAATATAAGCTATAATACTATCCTCTACCTTACCCCTTTCTCTACCGAGCCAGAACTCCTTTAAAAAGTTTACGAGGTAGCTAGTTTGCTATTTAACCTTATCTGCACCTCTACTATAGAAACTACCTTAGCAAAGTATATTCCGCGCTAGCAGTTTAGCGTGAGAATTTTATAGTTCAGCGGCTCTCAGAAGCCTTAGTAGAGCGTTTTTTAGCGTTCTAGCTTAAGGAACTTATTTTAGCTAGGCTAATAGAAGTCTTCTACTATACTTACTACTATAAACCTTTACTTATACTTATACTTTAATTATTTAAGCAAAATAGAATAGCGTTCTTAGAATTTTAATATCTTAAGAATTGCGTTTTTCATTTTAGAAATACAGAAACTACACTAAACTGCTAGCGCGGAATAGACTTTGCTAGTTTCTATAGTATTACTAGGTATCCTCTTTCTCATTTACACCCTCTGGAATATATAAGTATAGACAATACTTTACTTTAAGGTTTATTCGTGTTTTGCTACTAAAAAGCAGTTCTGCTATGAAAATTAACTCCTATATGACTTTGCGGGCGTATCCACACCTAATTAACGCGTGCAAGGTCTTATACGCGATTTGGTTTTGCTTTGGCACACAAGCTACATCAGGTTTGGGCTGTGTGGCAGTACCTAGTTTCTCTTCACGAACTTGCACGTGATCGATATCTTCCACATCTGTATCCTGCATTTTGGGTTGCCGTAAGTCGACTTATTAAATTTTCACCTCACCTCACCTCACTTCGTCCTCGTTCACTCATAAATCCTTTCCGTACCTAATTTAGTAGCAGGCCGAGTCTTACCAATAAGATTGCAGCTGCACATCGTGGGATTCGTGGCGGGGCCAAACTACTCGCTCAAGTCGACTTACGGCAACCCGGTTCTGGCCGTCCCGTCCCCGTCTCACCGCAGAGATCCCGTGCGTGCGCCATTTGCAGCACTGACTGGGCCAGCCTGGAGTTAGCCTGGAAATGGGCCTGCTTCGCGCCGTGGCTGGTCTTGACGAATGGGATGGAATGGAATGGAAAGGTAAGGCCATGACACCTGACGGAACTTAAGAGGAGTCCCTTTCCCCGCTAAACGTGTTTTCTACTTCTCTTCATTCTCTTCATGTATCTTGTTCAGAAGTCAAATTCCCCAAACCACATATCATCTGGCGAAGGCTGCTATTTTGCTACTTGCGCTGACCTTCCTTCTCCTCTTTCTTCTTCTTTTCTTCTCTACTTTGAACCCAATGGTTAGCAAGGCCGTCCACGAAACCCTCGCGGCATTCGTCGCTGAACGCGACTGGGCGCAGTTCCACACTCCAGAAAACCTCGCCAAGAGCGTTGCGATCGAAGCTGGCGAACTTCTCGAGTGCTTTCAGTGGGGCGCCGAACCAGACCCGAAGCGCGTACGAGAAGAACTTGCAGACGTACTGACCTACTGTCTCCTTCTCGCTGATCGCATCGGAGCCGATCCTGAGCAGATGGTGCTGGAGAAGCTCGAAATCACGCGCAAGAAGTATCCCGTTGACAAAGCTCGAGGAAGCAGCAAAAAGTATGATGAACTTGGCACGCCTTGAGTTCTCCCACGCAGCCGTTACAACGTGGAAGTCCCATGACGAGAAACATGCCAATTGGCCTGTCGTGTATGTTTTGGACGATGGTAATGGCGCCGCACACGCCAATTCCACCACGCTGAGGGACATCTACGTTGGGGAGACGCTTAATACCGCCAGCCGAATGCATCAGCATCTCAAAACACCTGCGAAACAGCACCTGAAGAACATTCGTGTCATCATCGATGAAAGATTCAATAAGTCGGTCTGCCTTGACTTGGAGTCTTACCTTATTAAAATGTTAGCCGGCGACGGTGCTAATCGGGTGCTCAACCGAAATAATGGCATCACGGAAACGCAGTACTATCAACGCGAGATGTACCGCGAGGGTTTTCGCAACATCTTCGAACGACTCAAGGCGGAGGGCGTCTTCACGCGAAGTATCCCCGAAATCGAAAACAGCGACCTTTTCAAGTTGTCGCCATTCAAAGCGCTGACGGAAGATCAGGCCAACTCGGTAGAGGAAATCGTCAATGGGCTCCTTATTGATGTCGAGAGAGGCAGCAAAAGCACAATCGTCATCCAAGGCGATCCAGGCACAGGCAAGACGGTCATGGCCATATATATGATCAAACTACTCATCGACATCAAGACATTTACTTCACTAGAAGATCTGGATAGCGACTTGCGGTTCTCTAATTTCTTTACCGAAAGGAACCAACGGCTACTTCACGATCTGCGCATCGGCCTAGTGGTGCCCCAGCAATCGCTGCGAAAGTCTATCAAAATTGTCTTCCAGAAAACGCCTGGGCTTCAACCCTCGATGGTCATGGACCCCTTCAAAGTTGGAGAAGCAGAGGGAATTTTCGACCTCCTGTTGGTTGATGAAACCCATCGGCTTAATCAACGTGCCAATCAAGCAGGGGCAATCCTTAACACCAAGTTCGCAACCATCACGAGCGAGCTCTTTGGCAGCGACGATAAAAGCAAGACCCAACTTGATTGGATACGAGCGAAGAGTCGACATCAAATATTCCTCTTGGACGCAGCGCAGAGTGTTCGACCAGCTGATCTGCCCACAGAGCTGTTGTCGGGTCTGGTCGCCGACACGCGCGCATCGGGACGGCATTTTCAACTTCGGACTCAGATGCGCGTCAAAGCGGGATCCGATTTTGTGTCTTACGTTCGTTGGATTCTGGATCCTCACCCTCTCTCGTATCCAAGAGTGAGACAGGATTTTGGAGAATATGATTTTCGCTCGTTCGACAGCGTTGCACACATGCGAGACCAAATCTTCCAACGTAACGCTGAAGTAGGCCTTTCACGGATGGTCGCTGGCTTTGCATGGCCGTGGAAGAGTAAAAAGGACAGGAACGAGTTTGACATAGAAATTGGCCAGACGCAGCTCCGCTGGAACAGCGTCATCGCTGACTGGATTGCTTCTAGCAAAGCGCTCGAGGAAGTAGGATCAATCCATACGGTCCAAGGTTACGATCTGAACTACGTTGGTGTTATCATTGGTCTTGATCTGCGATTCGACCCCGAGCGGAGGCGCCTTTTCATTGATCGCAACTCGTACTTTGACAAGAAGGGCAAGGAGAACAACCCAGTTCTCGGCAGGAAGTATTCGGATGATGACTTGCTGCGATTCATTACACAGATCTATGCGGTGCTCATGACGCGTGGTATCCGTGGGACGTATGTTTACGCATGCGATCCCGGGTTGAGGGAATATCTCAAAGTTTTCATCCCTACGCGGTCCTGATATTGTAGCACACAAGTGATCAGCAGCGCCAGTGGGACTAAGGCCGTCTCAAGCCGTTCTTTGACTTGGATGGCTAGTCCTGGATGAAGTTAAGTGAGCGCGGACGAGAGAAGAACAAGAATAGGCCAGAGCGTGGATCTTTATGAGTATCCTGTAGCCAAGATGATGAAATATATAGAGAAGTTGAAATGGGTGAATTTAGCTATGTAAACCAGATGAGCAGGTTAGTCTGGGATAATCAGTTATAAAGGAGGTCAGAACAGTGCAGGAGATAATACCGCAATAACACTTATTTCCGCAGTTATTGCAATAAATATACCACACCAGAGGCATGGCACGCCCGACACCAGAAGACCCTAGAGCCTTGCGAAAAGGCTGTTCGCGAAATCAATACAGTACCGCTACCGCATACTCCATGAAGATTCAGATATAAGTGGCTTAGACGTACAGTAACAGTCAACAGCCAGTGCCGGCAGTCCAGTCCGTGCAATCCAACCGGAGGGCTTCCTGAGATGAGGTGCATATCAAAACTTAGTTGGGGTTTTCTTAGTTGCGACGAACACCTTATCAATTGGTCAAGAAGCAATCTCCAACAAGGAGAGATTTCCCCGCGCTACCCTACCCCTTGATTGATAGGAGGATTGCCGTACAGTACATGTCCATGTCATGTGCTCAAGGATCTATCCCAGAGCCAAGTTCTTCATCTGAAATGACGACCCAACGCCTCTGAACTGCATACTGTATCTCGCACCTCAAGGCTTGTTCCTGGCAGCTTGGAAGTTAGCTGCGCTTGAGCCCCTACTCCGTACGGTACGGAGCTTCATTCGTGATATCCTAGGTATGATGCACCATGCATTATGCAAGAGATAAATACAGTAGGATGCGAGAATGCGCAACCAACCATTCCTCGCCTCACTTCACCCCCCCGCAAGGCATTAGGTACTCCGTACAGTACCGTAGAAGAAAAGCAACGAGGCTCGAGAGCTCACCTTCACCTCCTAAAGCCTTACCTGCACCTTGACGTTGAGGTACCGTACCGAATCGGAGCTCGGATCGCAACGCTAACGCTGTTTGTTAGGTGGAAGGAAGAAGGAAGCAGGAAGGAAGCAACCGCTACTCGTACGAGACTGCCGAATCACGCACGGCACGCTTGCTGTTTAGCTGGGCCGGTTGTTAAGGTACAGTAGCTTGGACGTTGGGATTGTCGATCGTGATTCGTGATTATGGTTCTAGAGTAATCTGATCTGGGATAAAGCGTTCGTTGGCTATAGAATACGAGGTCAGGTAGGACAGAAATGCAGTTTCGTTATCTTACTCCGTGAGTGGGCGAATAACCTCACATATGATCCCGATCCGGAACAAATGTAAAAACAAACGAACCCCTTTTCCAAGTGGGAGGGAGAGAATCTCTGTTATGTCGAGATTGAGAAGCATACCGACGGAGTTTCTACAGCCAATACCGGCAATTGAAAACGGTTCACGTACGGAGTACCTGTCCGAGCTGTCCAGTCCTCACGAGCCGTGCCTTTAACACTAATGCAGGAGAATCCTAATGGGCTTCCAGCACCGACACCGACCGACACACCGTACCGCAGACTTGATGGGACACCAGACTGCATGGGGGAATTGATGGACGAGCGTATACTGTAAAAGTATAGAGTTTACCAGTGCGGAGAATTAGGTAGTGGACTTGTTTAAGAATAGGTAAGGCTAAGGTAGAGATGAGGCTGTAACGCTTGAATGGCCGTTAGATGCTGTAAGTGTGCGGTGTTTGAGGCTTTTGACGACATTGACGTTGCAGCTCAAATTCACACCACACATAACTAATCTACAGTTTCTTTTGTAGCATAGTCCTGTACTACCTCTACAGTACCGGTAATATCTATATCACCGCCAACACACCGCGGCATAAAAAAAGCAGCACATCTCACCAAAATCAGACTTCACTGCATCATCAACACCAATTGGAATTCTCAATTCCTGCAAATCCCAGCACGAGTAACAATCCACGTCTTTCCTCGCCTCGTTCCTTCCTTCCTTCCATATCCTGGCCTACCCCCCTGGCCTTTTCCTTTCCAAACGTTGAGCGAACAGCTCACGGACCTCCATTCCTTCCCAAGCCAAGGCCAAGGACGTGCCGTGCATCTCGACGTTATCAGATCCACCATCCCAACCTCAATTCCTCGCCCTTCCCCTCCTCTCGTTTACCAACACGAACAATCGTTGTGCAATTGACATAATTTTACTACTTGACCGTTGCTCAAAGGCAAGAGAGAGTTGGATCTAGACAGAATATACGAGCAAGAGGTGTACGGGCGAGGGAGGGGTCAATCAAGGGTTACAGAAAACCACGGACGGCAGCAGGAAGCCAGAGTTGCGCGCAACACAACCAAGAGCGTACACGGTCGTACGCACAAAAGACAACATCCCTCAATCAAGAAAAGACACCTATTCTAACCATCTCCTCGCCTCTTTCCCCTCCACAACTACAAATAAACGCGACGACCTTTCACCCCTCCTCGGACAACACACCCACTCCTACAGAACTCTCCCGGGAGAGAATTCCCAAGACGAAGACACGCAATGGACGCGCCGCAGAAAATAACCATCACCATCTGCGGCGACGGCGGCTGCGGCAAATCCAGCATCACCCTCCGCCTCGTGCGCTCGCAATGGACCCACGAATACGACCCCACCATCGAAGACTCCTACAGCCTGACGCGGCGCGTCGACGGGCAGACCTACCACCTCTCGCTAACCGACACGGCGGGCCAGGAAGAGTACCGCGGCATGTGGGCGTCGTCGAACCTGCGCTCGGACGCCTTCCTGCTGGTCTACGACATCACCAACGCCAACAGCCTGGCGGTGCTGGACGAGTTCAACGGGCTGATTGATATCGAGGCCGAGACGCGCGCTGATGCTTGGGATGGGGGGCGCGGGATTGGAGGGAGGGGAAAGGGGAAGGGGAATGGGAAGGATAGGGGTCCTGTTAAGCCGGTTAAGATCGTCGCGGGTAATAAGTGCGATTTGCAGGAGTCGCGGCAGGTTTCGGCGCAGGTGGGCTTGGAGTGGGCGCGCAGGCGCGGGTGTGGGTTCATGGAGACGAGTGCGCGGAATACGGTTAATATCGAAGAGACATTTGCGCTGATTGTCAGGAGGGTGGTGGAGGCGAGACGGCTGGCAGCTGATGGGGGTGCGAGTGCGGAGATGGCGGAGAGGGGTGTAGGGAGAGGAGGGGGGTTGCCACGGTTGGGGTTGGCGGGGAGGAGTGTTGGGACGGAGGGCTTGGGGGAGTAGTAGGGCTGTTACGGCGCCGTTGAGTCCGTTGCCTGGAGGGCCGGAGAAGGATCTGAGTACTGGGTATGAGGCACATCACTCGAGTAGCAGCAAGAACTTGGGAATGTGGTTTAGGGAGACGTGGAGAAAGATGGGTTGTTGGCGATGACATTTACTCTTGGGATAGGATGGGATGGGATGGGATTGGTATCAGGCTACTTTATGAGGTGGATTGGAGCGGAGGAGTTTCGGAAATATACGTTTTGTGGGTAGGTGCGTGGGTTGGTTGGGTACCTTGTATAAATCATCTAAGGATTGATTGATGGATTGATGAATGATGGGTTTGGAATCGGATCGGATGGGGTGAAGTTTCCCACGAGGGTTATAGAAATACCTTACCTATCTAGGTATATCCCTTGCTAGGAAAAGGTCACGAACCGTAATGCATGCAATGCAATGTTGCTAGCTAGCAACCAAGCGAGCTTCTCACACACACGAGAATAGAGATAAAAGCACGGTGGCTATTTCAATAGAAAAGTTATTGATCTCCCTACCTACTTGTGCAGACTGTAGTTAATGAATGGATGAATGTGTGTTGAGATTACCTTGGATGGAAAGTTTTACTTGTGATGTGGAAGCGAGAGCGGATAGGGGGATTGGGAATAGGGGTCGAGATGGATGGTGGAGAGAGAAAGCTGCGAGGGCATGGATGGATGAGATGTTTGGTGGGTTTGCTGTGAATAGGTAGGTAGATTTATCTTGAGCTATCAAGAGAAGAATAAAGGGGGAAAGGGGGAAAGGGGTTGAGTTGTAGATACCTAGATATAGAACTTCTCTATCTAGCCTAGCGTACTAGATTTAAATATTAGAATTGTTTCTTCATTGGAGAATGATTGGAAAAGAAATAAAAGGGGATTCAGAACATCTTCTCTATATTACCTGTCTATCCTATCCAGTATAGCAGTACCTCGAAATACTATACGCCGCCCTTGCAAATCCCCGCAAAAATCCACCACCGTAAAACACCTACACCCCAGCGCAGAACTCCACTTTTAATTCCAATCCCAGATATCCTAACTCCCTCCCTACCCACCACCCATCTATCTATACGTCTAGCTGAAACGCAGATACCTCTTACTCTCACCTCTTCCCAACCCAAGTCTTCCACGCCTTGAACTCCTCCCAGCCCACGCTCTCGGCCGCGCCCTGGAAACGCGTGACGGTCATGTCACCCACCTCGGCCCACTTCTCCTTCTTCCCGCCCCAGCCCGCTTTGCGCATCAAGCTGATGAGCGTCTCTTCTTTGTCCCAGCCCTGCTCGACGGCTACGTCGGGGAGGTAGCAAGCTCCGAAGCTGGGGAGTCTGTTGTTAGCAAGTCTAACATTCTTGGATCTCGCGCTTGAATTTTTTGTTTTTTGAGATATTGAGAATAGATAGGTGGGATAGGGATGGGGATAGGGAAAGAAAGAAAGAAACAGACAAACCGTCGGTTTTTGGCATAGAAGCTAATCCTGATCCCATGCACTCCCAACTCCCAATCCATAGCCCCCTTGCACGTCTCGAAATCCGTCAACAGCGTAACGCTAACCTCCAAACCCGGCAACTCCCCCTTCGTAATCGGCGAGAAGCGGTGGTCCTGTAGCGCGGAATGCAGGGCGTAGGAAGAGAGGCCTGCGGCCAGGGGTTGTGTCTCGAAGGTGCCGATGCAGCCGCGGAGATGGCGGGAATGGGAGGTGGGCGAGACGGTGTTCCATGTTACCTGTGCGAGAAAGATATAATGTGTAAGAATTGGACTTGGAATTGGGAGTGGGGGGGGGAGATATACGAATAATGGCGATTCCGTAATGCTGTCCCTCTGCTTACTCCCCCTAATCTGCATTCCCACAGGCACAAAACTCGGCGTACTACCGCTACTACTCGGCGTCGTGACATCGCTCTCCTGACCGCTTCCACTCGCACCACTACTTCCACTACTACTACTCCCCGGCGTCGAGCGTCCGCTCTCAGATACTCGCTGTAGGGTCGGGTTGCGTGGCGCGGCGTGTATAGATGTAGGCTGTTCTTCGGATTCCGAAGAAAGAGAGACGCTTTCCTCTTCGAGGCCCTTGGGGTATTCGGCCCACGAGGTTTGGACTTGGGAGAGGGTCAGTGGGGTGCGCTTTTCGAGCGAGGCGGACAGCACTTCGAAGCAGTAGAGGCAGTGTTCTACGGTTGCCATGTTTGCGGACGATGGAGGGTTTTATAGGGACGGGGAGGTTGTTCTGTTTGGGGACGGGTGGAAGGGGAGGTTGAGGTATTTGCGTGGGCGGCGGGTGAGGTGAGGTGAGGATGTCGTAGGTGCGGGGTGCTATTTAGCTGGGCTGGGGCTGGGCGATAAATGAGCGGGGTATATAGTGCTTACGTAATCACGTAGCACCCAACCCAACCTGGTGCAACTATCAGCACATAACAGCGAATATTGGAGTTTACTATATAGATTATAGGTATACTTAAGGTAGCTAGAAACTTTCTTTATAAACGTCTATATAAATCATCTCATAACTACAGCTTCAACAACTTCTAGCTGGATCTGAAGGTGTAAATTGTTTTATATAATTTCAAATAATTAGTAAATAATTTAATATAAATAATAACTTAAATACTATAAGTATAATATAATTCTAATATAGATAAACTATTTCTTTTATCGACTTTAAATAGCTTCGATTATAGGTACCTAGTTTCTTAGTTGCTTTAGAGCTCTTTATATAAGTATAATTGCCTATTCTAGCTTGATTGCTAGCGCTAGTGTTTACTTTCTCCTCTAATGCGCAACACTAAATTTTAGTAGTTTAACTAGGGGTATAGGGTTCAAAACAATTAGGAAAAGACGCTAGAGAAAATGGAATAATATAATTAGGTTAGAAAAGTAGTAGTAGAGTAGAGGAACAGATCTAATTAGCTCTAAAAAGTAGTAGTAGTAGGAGTGTTCTTATATAATAATATAGTTTTTCTTATAAAGGTTTTTAGATATACTTCTTTGAAATTAATCTATTACTATATACGAACCTTATTATATATATTATATACAGTTACTATAAAGGCAAATTAAACTAAAAAGTAATAAATCTATACTAGAAACTTATACTAACTTGTTCTAATACTAGAAACTAAACCTCTAAAGCAAATTGCAATAATCTAAACTACTATAACCTTTACTTCCTAACTATATTCTTAATTACTAATCTAATAACTTGTAATTATTAAGTTATTTGAGCCCTAGTATAGTTTAGAAGGAGGGGTTTTCTATATACTACTCTAAGAGTTTATATAACTATTATAACTATTATAACTTCTTTTATAACTTCTATAACCTTTATAACCTCTATCTTCTCTATTTCCTCTATCTTTTAAGAGAACTCCTATAGGCTATATATAAGATGCGCTATAGTCTAGCTATTTATAATTGCTATAGCATCCTTTAAAGAAGCTTATAAGCCGCTTATAATAGCTAAACACCTTATTATTAAGCCTAATTCTTATATATAGGAGGCAGATAGTTAGTAATATATTAATACTATAGCTTTAGATTATAATACTATTAGTATATAAGTCTCTAATAAGTATAATCTACTATAGGGTTATATAGCTAGAGTTAACTAGAATATTAAAGCCTAGTATAGCTAATATCTGC
>QGMG01001249.1:0-10679 GCA_007825325.1 Lachnellula cervina
GTTTTGGGTTTTGGGTTGGGGAGGAAATGAATGGACTGTGAGGTTCTTGGGTTGTGGATGGATGGATTGGATGAATTGGGGGTATTATTGTTTGTGAAAAGGGGTATTTGGACTTTAGCGATGATAGACCCTGAAATTCAGGGGCTACAAGACTGTACCGTACCCCCTGAAGTCGCTTAGCTGACATGCATGACTTTCCCAACCAGCAATTGTGTTCAATATGTTAGAATTCTTGACTAGCTTTATGAAATATTGTAGCTGTCTATAAAAGCCCAATAAAAATTGACAAAAGTTCATCTACTAAACATGTTAAAAGGGAAACGTTCTTCAGGCAGGGTCCCACTCGGCACCGGTTTGAAAGGCCGAGATAAATCGTTCCCCCCACTATCGTGTTTTTCAACCCTGATAATCACGGCAGTTTATATCTTACTCTATTATAGCGCTTGAATATGATGTCCTCTCCCGGACTCTGATATTTCAATAATCTATCGTGGCGAAAACTTACAAGTGAATCCCATCAAACTGTAACGACACGCCCCTGAGCCGCCCCATCCATCCAAACTACCCCGCCATGGAGCCACGGGGAAGTAGAGCTGGAGATGGCCCAACGCGACACAACCCACGATATGCCATGAAAACCACTTCTCTTTTGGTACTACTAGGCGCAATATCAGCTATAGCATTTCCATACCTCGGCTACTCATTTCCAGGCCAAAAGATCGACGCGTTGGATTTCGAGGGCAGGGTGAAACTTATACTGGATACTACGCCTTTGATAGATGGACATAATGATCTGCCTTACCTGCTGAGAATCGAGTTGAAGAACAAGATTTATGATGCTGGGGAATTTAATTTTTGGGATGGTGAGACGATATTTCTTTGCCGGATTTATGAGTGCGAGGTTTTTGTGAGATGGGAAGACAGAGGTTGACTGGATGGATTTAGGATTGGCGAGCCATACCGATTTGAAACGATTGCAGGAGGGACGTATTGGAGGGCAATTTTGGTCTGTTTTTGTAGAGGTGAGAGTCTTTGGAAGCTGGAGTACTTAAGTGCTTGAACTGACAACATCTAGTGTCCGGATACCAAACATTTTGATGATCCAGATGTAAGTTTCAACATCCACCTCAAGGTCTAGTCAAGATCTAGAAAATGAGGCTTATTCAGTCTCGCTCACTGAACACAGCACGCCGTCCGGGATACCATCGAACAAATAGACGTCGCCAAACGTCTTTTCGCCCACCACTCCACCAACCTAACCTACTGCACCACATCCGCCTGTGCCATCAGCTCTTTCAAATCCAAGCGTATCGCATCCATGCTCGGCGCAGAAGGACTGCACCAAGCCGGCTCCGCCCTCGCGTCCATCCGGCAATTCTTCCTCCTAGGCGTACGCTACATAACCCTGACGCACAACTGCGACAACGCCTTCGCCACAGCCGCGTCCACGGTCACAGCAGGGGGCAAAGACAACGGGCTTACGGAATTCGGCTACGCGGCCGTGAGGGAGATGAACCGTCTGGGCATGATGGTCGATCTCAGCCACGTGAGCCACGGTACCATGCGGGATGTCCTCAGGGTCACGAGAAGCCCCGTCATGTTCAGCCATTCGGCGTGCTATGCTCTAGCTCGGAACTATCGCAATGTACCTGATGATGTATTGCGGGGGCTGAAGGAGAATGGGGGCGTGGTGATGGTTATGTTTGTCAAGCGCTTTTTGAATGCCGTTGCTCCGGAGAGCGCGGATATGCAAACTGCCGTGGATCATATTTTCCATGTGGCGGATACTGCCGGATGGGAGCATGTTGGGATTGGTGAGTTACTTTCTAGAAGATACTCATTCTGCTTGCACTATGGTATTAAAAGGATGGAGAACAATACTGACAACAACTGTGATAGGGGCTGATTTCGACGGCACAGTAACCCTCGCAGATGGAATCGATGATGTGACAGCGTATCCTCGATTGATCCAGGCGGTCATGGAACGAGGTGCAACAGATGCACAGATTCGGGGACTGGTAGGGGAGAATATCTTGAGGGTATGGCGGGAAAATGAGATGACTGCTGCTGCTTTTGAAGCAGCTGGTGAGCTACCGGTGGAGGATGTTTGGGTTGAACGACGATTTTCGAGGTGGGACAACCCGTTACCCGTGATGTTGCCGGGGAACAAGAAGAGGGTTCAGGCTGAACACTATGTATAGCTCGTTGCTTTTGCTAGCCTGGCCGATTTGACAATGGTTCATTGTGTATTATACATTGACATGAAGCAGAAGCAGCTTACGCGAATTGAAAACATTGTTTTGTGCTGTGAAGATTTCCTCGATTGACTGACATGACTAGAAGAAAAAGATTCTCATCGGAATATCTGGGTATTCCTTGATTCCAAATGTAAACTGGATGCCGACTAATAAACTTTGACAGCTTGTTGATATCCTAGAAGTACGAAGTACTCCTACTCCGTAAGAAGAAGTACCGGTACCTAGGTACCTTGCTAGTACGTGTACGTGCTAGGGGGGTGCGGCAGTGAAAACACACTAACGACTGAGTGGGGCAGAGGTCAAAGCGTCGAGTGCAATACTCCAATCACTGTGGAGGCTCGAGGGCCCCTAACAAGTCAGCTCTTATCAGGGCACTAGTCCTAGATTGTATTGTGTACTGAGGTACTTTCGTACACGAAATTACCCCGTACATATCCATCTCCATACCTCCATCTTCCTTTTGCTTGTCCATAATCTCAACATTTGGTTCTGCAGCCAGCCATGTCGCAGTCAGATTCCCTCCGCGTAAACCAGACTTCTACCAGTAACAGTAACAGTAACAGTAACGATTCCCAGGCCGTGGAAGAAAGCTCAAATCGAAACAAAAAGCCCGTGCGAAGCTACATCGCGTGCCGGAAATGCCACGCCCAGAAGGTGAAATGCAGTGGAGAGACGCCGTGCAGGAACTGTAAGGTTTCAAAGAATCCAGTGGAATGTGTATATCCAGTTCGCGACAAGAAGATTGCAGTTTCAGAAAGGTAGGTACCTAAGCAGAACCGCCTAAGCCCCGGTGACCCCATTCACGTGTACGACTTGTTGATCATTATCAAGATATTTACGAACACTTGAAGGCCATAGCCGGGCACTGAAACATGGAGCACCGGAAACATCACCAGAGAATGTTCTTCAAGTTCCTCAAGTTCCTCAAGTTCCACATGAGCAGTCACTTGCACCACCAGAGGCCCCACGTCCGCGAAAACGAACGGCGACAGCGGCCTCACTCACGCCAGACACTAACGTTCCAAGCCCCCTAGAACAGAGCTCTGTCATTGAAGAGGAAAGAGAATCTCTCCTAGACGAAGCAAGTATTCAGCCAACTTATGTCGGTGAAGCTGCTTGTACAACCTTTGGCGGAAGACTTCGCCAATTCCTCGTTGGCGAGGATAGCCCCGTTGCCCCTCGACGACCCAAGTACTATAAGCACTCAAGAATGCTTCGAGCGTCGCGCACGGATTGTCAGTTACCAAATCGCAGCGATGCGCAGCTTTTAGTCAGGGTCGTTCTCCGATTCATCGGCGCTGATTATCATCTCTTGCGAAGGAAATCATTTTTAGAGAGGCTTGATGAAACATACAGACTTGATGTCCTGAATGATCCTATCTGGCTGTGTAGGCTCTTTACTGTTTTTGCCCTGGGGGAAATCTACACAGTACGATCTTCGAAGCCAAAAGGTGTCCCGGGAATCTCGTTTTTCTTGAAGGCTTTGGAATACTTTCAAGATCTTTATGAGGAGCCGACTGTGGAATACATAGAGACCCTTGTTTTGCTTGTGAGCCATATCCATCTTATTCTTTCTGGATTATGAGATACTTTACACTCGGGCTCGCCAGGTGCAAATGTTCTTGACATCATCTGACTACCTATAGGCATTTTACTCCACCACTCTCAACAGAAGAAATACGGCTTATACCTATATTGGCCTTGCGCTACGATTATCAATAATGCTTGGCTTACACAGGAAAATTCCCGCTAACAGCTCTCTCTCCCCTCCGGAAAAAGAGCACCGGATCCGAGTATGGTGGACAGTCTACACGCTAGATCGTTTAATGAGCTCCAAAGTAGGACTTCCAACAATGATTCAAGATACTGAAATCGATGCCCAAATACCTTCAATGAATGGTCTGACGCAGCATGATATGGAAGACTTCTACGATCCGGCGCATCTTGTGGCACAGATAACTCTGTCACGGATAACGGGAAATGTGCTTGGCAATATTTATCATATTCCGCAAGCAGATCGTACCAACACTTTTGTAAGGGGAGTACAGACAACTTTGACCAGTCTCAGGAACTTCCATGAAGGACTACCGCCCATTTTGAGATTGGACCCCAATAATTCGCCAATGTATCTCAATCGATCTGTTGCATCCTTACATCTTCACTTTAACCAGGTTTGTAGAAATCGATCCAGCTGTTTTTCCTCTGCTGATACTCATAGTGTGTCATTTTAACCACACGGCCAATCCTTTTCTATTTGTTTCGACAAAGATTTGCTCAAACCACAAATTCAACGACTTCATCCCACATGACGACAGTTCTCGCCGATGCTTGCGTACAGACAGCGCGGAAATCGAACAGAATCTTGTCTCAACTATGGGTAGATGGCAGTCTCGCAATGTACGGCTTCTATGACGCCTTATCAATATTCTCATCTACTCTTGTGCTCATGATCTCCGCTGCGATGGAAGATCCCGATGCGTATGCCACTGTTGATGATGATGGAATCGGCGTTGCTTGGAGTCTGTTGAGGTCTATGAGAGATGACGGAAATGTACCCGCGAGTGATTACTATGAGCAGCTTGCGCAAATAGAA
Source organism: Lachnellula cervina (assembly GCA_007825325.1). Lineage (NCBI taxonomy): Eukaryota > Fungi > Ascomycota > Leotiomycetes > Helotiales > Lachnaceae > Lachnellula > Lachnellula cervina. Next base: position 4,852 of record QGMG01001249.1, read on the forward strand.
GAGGACCTCAAGGACGCCTGTGCGAGAAGGAGGAAGCTGCCTGAAATACTTCCGCCGACTGCGAACAACGCGCCTGGGCTGCATTTGTTGTTAGCGGCTAGTGGGACAGACAACCACCAGGTACCGCAGAGTGTAAGTGTAAGTGATAGCGCTCAGCATGGAAGTATGCAGTTACCATCTGCGTTCCACACGGAAAGCGCGAGTATGGGTGATCCTCTCAATGATCCTTTCTTGAGTGGGTTTCTGTCCCAACCGCAGGCTGCTTGGGATCCCACTGCCTTTGAACCCATGTTCACGGGCAATAATGAGCAACAACTATGGGACTTCAATTGGGAGGGCGGAGTGGTGGATTAGGTGAACACTGCAGTCCGGAGTAGGGCCACCATGATATAAAAGTACAACCACAACTAAAAGTTTTAGCGGGCGCAAGCGGCGGGTACGGCTTAAATTATGTCACGCCATGACACTAATAAAATCACCATGCGATGATGCGACTCGGTCTTCTTCTCAATTGCAACCATTAGCTTTACACCATTGGACTACAATGATTCATTTCACCCCATATTTCTCACATGAATTGGTCATGAAAAGGGGTCTCGGTCCGGCGCGTCTCGCGGATGTCGCAACGCCCACCAACGATAAAGACAGACTACCAAAGGCCCACGGTGGCCCACTCTTCCACTCTTCCACTCTTGCACCACCCACACCCACACCCACACCCACACCCACCACCCCGCTGCCAGAGCAAGCGTGATACTCGCTCGAACTACGGCCTTTGCCCTCCGTCCTAGATGTTGGCCGGAATACTCGATAGGCATAGATAAGCTTGTAGGCCCGTATGGCCAAAACCACCGGTTGTCCGCAATTATTGACGATATAACCCGATATGCGCGTCAAAGTCGCATCGACCATCCCTCCTTGTGCTTTGAATATCTATTTTTAATCCACACTCTTTGGTATCCTGCGACAGCGACGTCAGAATTAACATTGCGAAATGCCTACAGCAGTACCAGCAGGCATTCGAATTGCGATTGATAGAGGAGGAACATTTACCGATTTGTGAGGTTTTTGACTTTTACCCCCAAAACAGCAAGAATTCTGACATCTTACAGTTGGGCGAACATCCCTGGTCGCAAAAATGATCTTGTTTTCAAGCTTCTGTCTGTGTGTCCAGATCTGTACCCTGACGCGCCTACAGAAGGCGTGAGGCGGATCTTGGAAAGTGCGACAGAGACTTCCATTCCCAGTGATCAACTACTGGATCTGGAACCTGTTGAATCGATTCGCATGGGAACTACTGTTGCGACCAAGTAAGTACCAAATGGAAGATAGATGGATGCTCTTGCTTGGGTGGTTCACTGATTACTTTTCAGCGCACTGTTAGAACGGAAAGGCGAGCCGGTGGCGCTGCTCATCACGAAGGGTATGATTGACCTTTTGATAATTGGCAATCAAGCGCGGCCTAACATATTTGATCTTTCGGTACGAAAGCTGGATAAGCTTTATGAAAAAGTCATTGAAGTTGACGAGAGGATTACCGTTGAAAGTTTTTCCGAGGACCCAGAACCAAAACCAATCGATATCACAAAGGATGTAGACCTTGTTGAGGGTCTTTCGGGAGAAGCAATAAGAATACTGAAAAAGCCGGACTATGAGGCTGTTCGCAAGGATCTTCAAGCTCTCTGGGACGAAGGGTTTCGAAGCTTGGCCATTGCGTTGATGCACTCGTACACTTATCCAGAACACGAGACGAAGATTGCTGAAATTGCCCAGGAAATGGGCTTCAGTATCTCCGTTTCGTGCAAACTACAGCCCATGGTGAAAATTGTTCCAAGAGCGCAATCAGCAACCGCTGACGCTTACCTGTCTCCCGTGATTGTGCGCTATCTGGAAGGTTTTGCGAAGGGCTTCCTAGGCGAGTTCAAGGACGAGAAAAGTTCGAGGAAGTTGTTATTATCCCAGTCCGATGGAAGTCTGGCTACTTTCAATACTTTTACTGGACTCCGAGCTGTGCTCTCGGGTCCAGCTGGTGGTGTCGTTGGTATGGCCCGAACATGTTATGATGAAGCATCACAAGTTCCAGTTCTGGGCTTCGATATGGGTGGAACCTCGACGGATGTCTCCAGATTCGGAGGAAGTTATGAGCATGTATTTGAAAGCACTGTAGCAGAGGTCACAATTCAGAGCCCTCAGCTTGATATCAACACTGTGGCTGCTGGAGGTGGATCAATGCTGTTCTGGCGGAATGGCCTCTTTGTTGTTGGACCTGACTCCGCCGGTGCTTTTCCAGGACCAGCTTGCTATGGAAATGGTGGTCCTCTGACTATCACCGACGCCAATTTCCTCCTCGGCCGCCTGCTACCAGATTTCTTCCCGACAAAGCTCGATATTCTGACAGTTATATCCAAATTCTCTGAATTGACAAAGATTATCAATGCGGAGAAGGATGGGAATTCCCAGATGACTCCGGAAGAAGTTGCCAATGGTTTCATCACAGTCGCAAACGCCTCAATGTCTCGACCAATCCGCAATATCAGTGAAGGTCGTGGATTTGACACTTCCGCCCACAATCTTGCCTGCTTTGGCGGTGCAGGCGGCCAACACGCAGTCGCCGTTGCTCGTGACCTTGGCATCAAGAGAGTGATCGTCCATCGTTTGTCAAGTATCTTGTCTGCCTATGGAATGGCCTTGGCAGACATCGAAGTAGATCTCCAAGAGCCCGAGTCAGTGCTCTTCAACGAAAGCACCAGTTCAAGAATCGAGAGCCGGCTAGACTCGCTCAAAACGAAAGCTCTCGCAAAACTGGCATCTCAAGGGTTTAAAGAAAATCAGGTCACGCACCATAGTTTCCTGAATATGCGGTACAACGGTAGTGATACAGCTCTGATGGTGGAGAAAACAAAAGAGGACCCGGATTTCGGAATCGCTTTCACTCAACGGCATATGCGCGAATTTGGTTTCACTCAACCACGAGATATCTTAGTCGACGACATCCGTGTTCGAAGTGTTGGCAACAGTATTGGGATACAAGCCTCCAATCCATTCCAAGAGCTTAATGAACTTAGCAGCCCTATATACCTCGGAAAGGCAGAATCGGCTAGTACGCGAAAGGTCTTTTTCGAGAAAAATGGGTGGGTTGATACAAAAATATTCCACCTCGACGCTTTGCCTATTTCCCGCAAGATTGCAGGACCGGCTGTCATCATTGACGCTACCCAGACAATTGTCGTGGACCCTGCTAGCGAAGCAACTATTTTGCAAGAGCACGTTGTGGTTGATTTGTTAGATACGGATCGCAAAGCCATCAGTTCAGAAGTAGTCGATCCTATTCATCTGTCAGTCTTTGGTCACCGCTTTATGAGCATTGCCGAGCAAATGGGCACAACGTTCCAGAAAACTTCCATTTCCACTAATATCAAAGAGCGACTCGACTTTTCTTGTGCGGTTTTCTCACATGATGGTGGGTTGGTAGCCAACGCTCCCCACATTCCAGGTCATCTAGGATCCATGGCTTATGCCATTGCCTACCAATCAAAATTATACGGCAAAGGCGAGTTAAAGCCAGGCGATGTGTTACTGTCTAATCATCCAATTTCTGGAGGGACCCATCTACCGGACTTGACTGTCACCACGCCCGTATTTGACGATGATGAAAATCCTCAAGAGATTCTGTTCTTTGTGGCAAATCGTGGCCACCATGCAGATATCGGAGGGATTGCAGCTGGGTCGATGCCGCCGAATTCTACCGAGTTATGGCAGGAAGGTGCTGCTGTGGAGTCATTCAAGATGGTCAAAGAGGGTACCTTTGACGAAGCAGGCTTGGTGAACATACTCTATGATATCCCTGGTAGCTATCCAGGCTGCAGTGGGACGAGAACCTTGAAAGACAACATTGCCGATTTGAAAGCGGCTACCGCGGCGAATAAGCGTGGTATCGCTCTGCTCACCTCCATGATCAAAGAGTACACATGGCCCGTCGTAAAACTCTACATGGCTGCGATCCAAAAGAACGCCGAATACAGCGTCAGAAATCTCCTCAAGGAATTCAGCGTCCGCTTCCGTGGTCGTGCGCTGGAGGCTGTAGACTACCTTGACGATGGAACGCCATTGGCTATCAAGATCACAATCGATGGTGAAACCGGATCCGCAAAATTCGACTTCACTGGCACCGGACCGGAAACGTTCAACAATTTGAACGCGCCACCAGCTGTCAAGAATAGTGGAATAATGTACTGTCTGCGATCGATGATATCTTCCGACATCCCCCTAAACCAAGGTTGCTTGGAGCCAATTGAAATTTACTGCCCTCCAAACACAATATTATCCCCCTCACCAACAGCCGCAACAGTTGGATCCAACGTCGAGACAGCCCAGCGTATAATTGACCTCATTTTCAAAGCCTTCAAAGTAGCGGGCGCCAGTCAAGGATCCATGAACAACCTCACATTTGGCTACGGAGGCACAAACGAAGACGGAACTGTCGCCAAGGGCTTTGGCTACTACGAGACGATTGCAGGCGGAGCGGGTGCTGGGGCCGACTGGCAAGGCCAGGATGGCGTGCACACGAATGCTACAAACACGCGAATGACAGATCCGGAGATCTTCGAGAAGCGCTACCCGGTCCTACTCCGCGAATTCTCTATCCGCAAAGGCAGCGGGGGACGAGGTCGGAACCGAGGCGGTGATGGCTGCATTCGTGATATCGAGATTAGGCGTCCGTTGCAGGTCAGCATTTTGAGCGAGAGGAGAGTCATTGCACCGTACGGCATGGCGGGCGGGGGAGAGGGAAAGCGGGGAGTCAATATATGGAAACGGGTTGATCCTGTGACGGGGTCTGAACGGACTATTAGTCTCGGTGGGAAGGCGTCGGTGATGATGAATGCTGGTGATCGAGTCATTATTCAGACGCCTGGTGGTGGCGGATATGGAGTTCCTGAAGCGCTGCAAGAGGAGAGCCTGGAGATAGGCGAGTTTAAGCTTTTCAGACGGCTGAAAAGACTTTGGGGAAACATAGGGAAAATGGTGTAAGAGATGGCGTTCTTGGTATGTAGTTTAAATATTGAATACTCGAGTGTATAGTTGCCATTTTGACTTATTACGAACTCACAACTGTTGCGCATAGTCGCGTGACTAAGCCGAGAACTGGTTCTCTATATCAGGTAAAACTTTGTCACTAAACATTGGCACTTACATGAAATCACTGAATCTTTAAATCTCAATGCACATTCACGTAAGATTTTATTTTCTACATATCAATGCTGCAAACAGTGAAGTGCAATTTTCCTGTATCCTTGAACACTTTCAAGTAACTCACTCACCTCAATATGTTCGTTCTTGCCATGTGCATTCATGATAGAACCAGGCCCATAGAGATACTTTTTATGCTCCCCATGCAGTCTCGGGACATCCGTACCAAAAGCAGCCGCATAGAGGCCAAACCCTACGCAAGTCGATTAGCAAAACAACCGTCCGTACATTCCGACAATCCTCCTCACCTGCAATATCATGATCCAACAGGGTTTCCGGATACTCAAACTTGAAATCAACTTTGACATCCTTATGTCTAGACACAATATCCGAAATCCGTGACTTGATGCCGGGCAGGTCCGTCGCAACGCGCACTGCGCACAACGCCTCGCTCGACGCCGCCAACACATTATACGCGACGCCGCCAGCCATCCTCCCAACATGGAACGTCGACGGGCCCAGCAGCTCGGACGAAGGCCAAGTCGCGGCAAGCAGCTCAGACAGGGCTGCGATCAGAGCCGCATTCGCACTTGCGCCGAGTTCAGGGTATCCAGAATGACTCGCCACGCCCACGGCGGACA
>QGMG01001250.1:0-10641 GCA_007825325.1 Lachnellula cervina
AGGTAAAGCATATATAAATTACTTAGTATATATACTAGATGCCTACTAAGAACACTAGATACTTAAAGTAGGCATTTTTATAAGCAACTAAGAAGTATATAGTATATAGGATTTTAGTAATAAAATAATCTAAGTCAAAATACTAAGAAGACTACTAGTAAGTAAAAATCTATAATATATATAATTTATAATAGCTATAAACCTGAGTAAAGGTATTTGGATCCCAACTAGAAGAAAAACTATTTTAATCTCTATTTTATATTATTCTATTTAAAATGTACTCCTTAAAGTTTGCGTCTAGCAGCTTCTTAGTAGCTAGCTTATTATATATATTTTATAAAAGCTGAAAGTTTATTATTTACTTATCTTATACTTATACTCTAATTGCTATTTATTATTATCTTTTCTTTCTAAGTGTATTACACTTATATCTTCCTCCAATTTACTTCTATAGTTTTCTCTTTAATTTAGTTACCTTTTACTAAAAACATAAAATAAAAAGTATAAAAGTTTAGATTTCCTTGCCTAGAATATTAGCTAAAGATCTATAAAATCTAAAAAAGATAGTACTCTAGTTCTAATAAAGTAATTATAAGAATATATTCTAAGGTAAGATCTAATCTAATAGTAAAGTAATTATATAGGGTAGTATTTAATAGTTAGTATATATAAGTGAAGTAAAAGTAAATGAGAATAGGTATTATTATTAATCTGAAGAGAGAAGAAAGAAAGCTAGAAGAGAAGAGACAAGAATATATAATATATATAAAAGGCAGCTTAGATAAGCTATAATAGACTAAGTTCTATAATATACTTATATTACCTATTATATAGTGTTTTTCTACTATAATACACTCTTCTTTTCAGTCCATTCTCGCGTAATAACATATAACTGAAAAGCAGAATATAAGTAAATAGATATATAAACAAATAAGCAAATAACCGATTTGCTTTAGTAGAAAAGGGTTTAGCTTTATTATAGTAATTGTAGTAGCATTTTAGGCATTTATATTCTTCTTAGACCTTTCTTTAAACTTTCCTCCTTTAGCAGCTCTATACTTTCTAAATCCAACCCTTTACACTACTACTATTACTACTACTACTAATTCACCTTATTCAATTATAATAAAGTACTCTTCTATTAACTTTATAAGTCTTATTAATTGATTTAAGATGTGGTAGCGCCTAGTGTTAGGGGTAGAGGGAGCTGTATATTTATTTTATTGTTTTTTAATACATTTAGACTAGTGTTTAGATTAGCTAATATATTATATATTATAGAATAATAAAATGAACCTTATAGAGTACTTGCCGGCGCTGCCTTTATTGTTTCCATTGCCTGAGTAGCCTAAGAATAATAGCTCTAAGCTATTATTAGAGAATTTTTAGGGTCCTTCGCTAGGCCCTATTAGGGCTATTATTAGTCTTAATCTAGATAAGCCTATTTTTGCGCTATTGCCTACTATTAGTCCTACTATTATAGCCGCGCCTATTATTATCTCTACTGTTTCTCCTTCTATTAACCCCCTTTTCGTTACGGATTTTAATACTAGTATACGCATTACTACTAGTAGCATTTAAAATTTGAACTCTAATAATAATACTATTTCTCCTTTCGAATTTGCTTATAACTGTTCTAGTTCTAAGGCTACTAAGGCTGCTTACAAGTCTGTACTATCTAAGCTAGTATATTTTTATTATTATTTTACTTTAATAGTTTTACTTATATAATTTAATAGCTTAGCCCTTACTAATTCCATTTAGTAGTTCCGGCTACTACTACTACTATTATAGCTATTAAGAAAGAGAATAATACTAATAATAAGAGTGATAACCCAATTGGGCCTAGCTCTTAATTTAGACACTATTAGCCTATTTAACCCCCTCCTTTAGAGGACAAGTTAGCTTCTAGTGCTTCTAGTCTAGTAAGCTACTAGATGAAAAAGAAGAAGTAAAAGAAGAAGAAGAAAATAAAGAAGATAAAGAGAGCGACTTAGAAGTACACTAAGTATAATAGCTGGGATTAGGCACTACAGGTCTCTGGTTCTCTAATATATACCTCTTATTCTTAGTGTATTACTAGCGCTTTAGCTGGTCGATTAGTTTAATCTTACTACTAAATAATATATAATATAGTCTATTATTACTTCCTTTATAACTCTAGTTATAAATGCTGAAACGTTTAATCTAAACTTTATATAGTTGCCTACCGCTTATAGTAAGCGGTTTTATTTAGCTCTAAGAAGGTAATTAGATTCTATTTCAATATAGAATTTTATACTAATAAACTCTTAGAAGGCTACTAATTAGTAGAAGGTTTATTAGGTAATAAGTGCCGATTTGAAAGCAAATCCGAAGGATTCGGATCTATAGAAGTACAACTCTAATAATGCAGATCAACTATAGTTCTAGTACTATTAGCTTAGCAACTAGAGATGCCGCTTAGAAATATTACCTCTCTTTTTTGCGTTTCGAAATATTATTATTTAAATAACTTAGTAATATAGTCGCTTAGAATTAGGCCCTATTATAATTGTTTAGATTAGATACTTATCCGTTTACTTTTCTAGTCTTAGCCTTGCTTTTTATAAAAGAAATAAATAAATAACTCTTTTTCTCCCCTTTATACTAGTTTAATAAATGAAAATAAATCAAAATGTGATTGTATAGCCTTAATAGTCCATTTGAGACTATATAATATTAAATAAAGATCAAATAATAGCAATGCGTATATATAAGCAAATAATAAATAAATAATTTTTAAAAGAGGTAGTATCTAGTATTAGTAGTACTAAGCTCTACCCTCTAGTTAAGGCTTTCAACTAGCCTTCTAATATTCTATAGATTTAATAAGCTTCTAAAGTGTTTAAACTTATATCTAGAGAGGTTCTTTATTAGACTATCTGTAGGCATTTTATCTATTAGCAAGTATATAACTTTAAAAGTGCCCTTTAAGTTCTCCTATTTTAATTATATATTGTTTATATCGATATAATATAGTTTTATTAATATTTGCTCATTTTTGCTAACTATTAATTAAATAGTCTATTGGTTATTACAAAATATTATTCACGCCTCGCTTAGATTAAGACGGATTTCCTTAAATAGTTACTAGAAGGCTATAGTCTCCTTAGCTATATGCTCTACACCTAGTAGTTTAGCTTAAGTAGTAGAGGTAGTTATAGTAGCTTAGTAAGCTGCTTTCCAATATACTAAACTACTAAAAAGAGAGATTATATAGCTCTATAAAGAGCATCGAGTATTAGGATTATTAGTAAAAGAAGTATCTAAAGCAATAACAAGTTATTAGATCTCATTTATCTTCTAACTATATTATATAGATATAAATCGAGTTCTAAACAAGTATTTGATTATCTAATCAACTGCATTTATATAGTCTAGCAAGGAGTTAATAAGAAATCGGAATAGAAGAGAAGCTATAAATGCAATGTCCGATCTAATTATAATTGCTATATATAAAACTAAATCCACTTTCTCTTAATACTATTTTATTTACTAATTTGGAGCTACCCTATTAAATTTAGCCAGTTCTACTAAAGGCAAAGGTGTACTAGAACATTTCTAGCTATTAAGTCCAAATTTCTTTACTACCTTCTTAATATAAGTATTGTGAACTAGCTATATTTTACCGGCTTTTTAGTTACAAATTACTCTAATCTCTAAGAACCACTTACAATTATCTATTAGATATAATTTATATGCCTTATTTAGCTTTATAATAAATTTGTTTACTAAATTCTTATTTAACTAGTAATATAATACTAAAACATTATTTATAAAGAAGATAATCACAAGTTTTATACCTTTATTTATAAAAATGCAAGGTTCTTCCAAGCATTTTATAAGTCCAGCTTATAATAATATAGTAGCAAAATGCTTATACTATAGTGCTAGTAAATCTTTTAGTCTATATAATGCTCTATCTAGCTCCACTAGTTTATCCCTCTATTTAAAACTATCAGATAGGTGATAAATAACTAGAGAACTGTTTTGCTTTCTAGAGGCATTAATAAAGGCATTAATAATATTGTATTATTTGATTTTGAGATCGAACTAAGCAGCTAGTGCTATTACTATTCTAAATAATTGTGATGCTAGTATTATAGTATAGATCGAAGCTATTATATCTTCGGTTTATAAATCTCCTTTTATAATAAGTTTTAATCTATATCGAATAAGATAACCGTCTTGGTTTACCTTATAAGAGAAGACCTATTAAACTGGAATCGGTTTTGTTTTAGTATTAGCTTAATTAATTACTTTCTAGCAATTCCTTGATTTAAGGTTCCTAAGCTCTATAAGACAATCTTTCTCAAATAGGTCTTTATAAGTATATATAATTATATTCTTATAATTTCTTAGCTTTTGCAAGAGATCGTTCTAGTGAACCCTTAAATATTTGAGTTTTAGAACTTAATCTTATCTTATAACTCTGCTTAGTAGAATAGATACAGCTATTATAGTATATATAGTCCTAAATTAGTTGCTTACTAGCTTTAATATTAGTTGATTAGGCTAATATTCATTTAAGAATTCATTAAATTAGTCTTCTAATAATCTAAGCATTGTAGTAATAACTAATACTATTAATTGTCCCTTACTATACTCTTTTTGTTCGCCTCTAATAACTATATATACTTGGTTCGCAATCCTTTTACTAAATCGCATTGGTTGCATTTTACTCTTATTTAATTTAGGCTTCTTAGAAGTAGTGTTTTAGATTAGTAGCTTACTAGATTCCCTAGATGCACTACTTTCTCCTTATTCTTCTTATTCTAGTGCATTTATAGCTACTAGTTATAATAGTCTCTATCTAATAATAATCTGCAGTATTGTTCTTAATAATATCATTGCTTAGATTGATTACAATTCCTTTATAGACTTTAGAGTTAAACTCTTCTCTTAATTTAGAGCTAAGATGCTATCACTTTATTCTTATACACTATTAAGTTATTCTTAACTCGTAGCAGTTTAATTTAAATCCGCTAGCTCCTCTTAGTTAGAAGCACTAAGCTCTACTATTCTTTCTAGAGTAGGTTTTAGAGTTAGAAGTCCTTTATTTCAGTCACTTGTAGGTGCTTTCTTCACCTCTAAGTTCTAGCTCTATTAGATCTGCTTAATAGGTATTTGGTCACCTCTAAAGGTATTATCCTCTAGGGCTAGTAGTGTAGCGGTTTGCTTATTAAGTTCTTCTTCTAGTATATTTTCAAGCATTGATCTAGTATTCTAAATTGCCTTATCTTTCTTAATTAACTCTATCACTTCTTTAATAATTGCAATTAGTTGGCTGTCCTCTTGCTCGAGTTTTAGATTATAGAGTATCCTTTTATTAAATATTATATTCCTAGTAATAATAACTCGATTAAGCTTTAGTACCTATATGCAATATATATTTAATGCAATATAGCTAACCAAATAACTAATATAAGCTCTTAGAATCACTTTAAAAGCATATTTTTATTATTCCGCTTCTCTTTTCTTTGCTAATAGATATACTCTAGCCTTATATATATAGATCCCATTCTAGTTAGAATATAGGTTTATAGTGATTTGTGTTACTAGCTAAGAGTTATACTATTTAAAGTATCTGCAGAACTATAAATTAAGAACTTCGTTTAGAGTACACTAATTATAGACTTTAGAGGAGCTAATATTATAGAGGTATGCCGCTGCTTTAATGCATTTAGGCTATAACTCTATTAGTAGATTCGCGCCTATTCTCATCTTAATAGAATGCATTTCAATTTCTTAACTAGCTTGCTCTCCTTTTCCATTTAGCTCTTTTATAAAACTTGAAGCTAGTTCAAGGTTAATATTGCACTTCACTGCCCATTTCTAGTATATTGTAAGTCTATTAATAGTAATAACCGCGTATTTGTTATCTTATCTAAACTTGTAAATAGAGAGGCTATATTATTATAATATCCAATTATTAAAGTTCTTAAAAATAGGAAATAATTCCTCTAGTGCTTTGCTCTTTAGTAAGAAAACAAAGAGCTTTCTACTAAACTTGTCCTTTATAACTAGCACTTAGCTATAGCTATTATATTCTAGTAGAAAGTTAAATAGATTCTAAAATATTTAGTAAAATGGTTAAGATGCTTTCTGTTTAGACATTTGTCTAGAGATAACTTATTTAGCATAGATTAAGGTATAGTGTTTATACTCACTTCTTAGTGTGCCTTGTATTACTACTTCTCTAGTATACTAAACAAGTTTCTAGAGGGCCTTAGATCCTAAATGCCTAGCTCTCCTATATTAAATTTCTTTACTATTACTTCTTAGCTTTTAGTAATTATAAGAGCATCTATAACTCCTTTTTACTTATCTTATAAGTATAAGAAATATAATCACTTCTATTACACTTATTAGCACTTTAGCTAGTAGCCTTAAGTAAGAGGAAAATGGTTTATATTCAAGAAAGGCAATATTAAACTTTAGCTAAAGTATAATAAGCTCTACACTTCCTTCTAAACTGTTTCTATAATGTAATATACTATTAAAACTATAGTACTAAATGCCTTTCTTCTTTAATAGGTACTTAGAAACAATATTAATATAAAAACCAGTTACTAATACTATATTCTCTAATTTTAGGTCCTAAGTGTTTTTGCCTTTTAGACCTATAAGGATCCCTCTTATAACACGAATCCCTTTATTATTAAGGAGGAGACGCTATGTTTCTAATTTAATATACTTATTAGAACAAGCTTGCTTAAATGATCTTAGCTCTAGAAGGGCCTTATTATTAACTAAGTGGACCGCGCTATAGTTATTTAATAGAGTACTATTAATAAGAGCATAATATAAGAAGTCTAAGGTTGTATAAACCTTACTGCTCCCTTTGGTTTCACTGGAAATAAGAAGTGAGTCTAAAACCGTAGCACTAATATTGCTAGGAAATCTTAGATTAGTTAAAGTGGAGCTGGTGGCGCTTAGTAATCCTAAAGTTCTAGAGCCACTAGTAGTCTCGGCCCCTTTCTTAAATAAAATCTTATATTTCTTTTTAAGCTCTAGTTTTAGCCATTTCCACTATTTGGACTGTAGATAAGTTATAATATTAGCTGCCTTATTAGGATTATACCTTTCCTGCCTTATAACTGCTCTCTTAATATAATAATAGTCTTTTAGCTTCTATGAGTGTTTTATTATTATATTCTCTAAATAGGAATATAGATAGCTAATCTTAGAATCGCTATTATAATTATTGCTTTAGTCACCGAGAGTAGCAAAAACACTAATACTATTCAGAGGAGTTAACTTTTTCTTATATATCTTATTAACTATAATCTAAAAAGATAGACTATAGTCTTTAATAATATAAACTTCTTTCCCTAAATTGGATTAGAGAATTAGTTGTTCGAGTTCTTAGTTACTTTATAAGGGGACCAATTTGGTAACTGCTTCTAGGAAATCCCTTAAGACTAAATAATCTTTCACTTTAGAAACACCTTATAACTTAGTATCCAAAAATGCCTTATACCACTGCTTATACTATATAGAAGAGTTAACACGTCTATCTCTTATATAGATTAGAACCTTTCAGTAGTCCTTCCTTATAGTTTAGATAATAACTTTCTTAGTAAGAGTAATATTTTATTTAAGAAGACAAATCACATCTTAGATATTTAGCGCTTTATTATTAGCATCTATATTAAGCTCGGCTATAATAGTATTAAATTCTAATTAGGCAATATTCTTTATGATTTATATCTAAATATACTAATACTAGTTGCAATTAGAGGTCTAATTGGCCTTAAGAATGCTATACTCTTTCTAACAGATTATATATTATCTCTTAATATCTTTAAAGATTATTTTAGGTTATTAAGTAGGCTTTAGATTAATTGCATCTTCTATAGTAGTAATAGTAGCAGCAGCGGTAGATATAAAGGCTAGTAGAGCTGAGTGTTTAGAACTTCTAGAGCCACTAGAATTCTTATTGGAAGTTAAGGCTATTACTTCTATTATCTAAGCTGGTGTCTAAGCAGATGTACATTTTTATCTTTGTTCCTACTATATTAACCTATTATTTTAATATTATTCTTTTTAATGCTTATCCTCTAGAGCTATTAGCTTATCTAAAGTGAGAGGTTAGATAGAAGGGTTTTCAAAAAGGTTTCTAGCATTATTCCTATTAGAGTTAATAAGCTTCTATACTTCGCAAATTTGTGTATTAATATAAAGTGTAGTATAGAACTTAATCTAGCTCTTTTGATCTAAAAGGAAGCATTTTATAGTAATAGATCCGTCTTTATCTATAGTAATAATATAAAGTATTAAGTGAAAGGTTTTATATTATTATAAAGTGATATAAAGTGAAGAATATAAGTGATAGTCGATACTATAACTACTAATTTATTTAGAAGCAATTTATTGCTAAGCCGAGCTTATAACAATTGTATAAAGTAGTATTTAATAGTTAGTATATATAAGTGAAGTAAAAGTGGATGAGAATAGGTATTATTATTAATCTGAAGAGAGAAGAAAGAAAGCTAGAAGAGAAGAGACAAGAATGTATAATATATACAGAAGGCAGCTTAAATAAGTTATAATAGACTAAGTTCTATAATATACTTGCATTACCTATCACGTGGTGTCCTTCTACTACGATAGAAGTTTATATCGACTAAGTACCTTAGCTTATAATTATTTTTATCTTTCTTATTCTATATATATATTAGCTTCTACTTCTTGCTCGAGTATAATACTTAGTGGATAAAAGGAATATTATTCTCTAGAATATTAAGGCGTCGCATTAGATAGTAAAGGAATTAGTATTTTAGTATATTATTAAGTATATCTCGACTTGCCTAATATATAAAGCAAGCTCTAAGAAAGAAGAAGCTATAAAACATTTATTATACTAGATTTTATTCCAAATCTTTAATATCTTACTAATTAATCTTAATCTTTTTAATTATTTAAGTTTTGTAGAACCTTTTATAAGAGATTTCCTATTACTGAAAAATAGATATATACTATTAGCCTCGGACTAGAGAGTATAATTAGATCCTTTAACTATCTTAGACTTAGTATATTTAAAGGGTTAGTGTTTTGTATAATGCAATTTTATAAGATTATATAGTTGCCTATTTTTATTATAGAGGTTAATTAATTCTAGGAATTTTATAGCCATTTAATATAAGTAGTACTTATTAGAACAATTTTTCTTAGCTTTCTCGAAACTATTAAAACTATTCTAGCTTTTTTCTCTTATAAGATGTTTCTACAACTATTCTTATAGCCTATTAGCTTAATCTTAATCGAAAGTGTATTTTATAGCTTTAAGGGCTCTTATAATATTATTGCTATAATTATATATAATATTCTCTTTAAAATTTAAAGGCGTAGAGATAATTTTAGAACTATCTAGCATTCTTATTCTTAAGATAGCGCATATAAAAGTTCTATTAATATAGGTTGTAATAGAACTGAGAGTCTCTAAACCCTTAATAGGATTATTCTTTCCTTTTAAGTGAGTTAAGCTAGTTCTGATTAAGTATTTGTATTTTTGTACCTTTTCTAAAATCCTTGCCTAGCCATTTCTATAACTCTTTATTATACTTCTAATATTAGTCTCTCTATTAATTGCGCTAGTCTTATAAGATTGCTAGGACTATTATTTATTAGAGTACTGCTATAAAACTCTAGCTTTAGATTTCTAATAGTAGTAATAATTTGATATTCGGTATTATTAAAATGCACTTATAGCATTAGATATAGCTTATATAATATCTTAGTTGCTATAATAGCTATTAAAGTATTTAATATATCTAAATATAATAAGTATAATTTATTACGAGCTATTTTAGAGCATATAGAGTTTAGGTATATTTGTTTATTCTTTTTTGCTAAAGAAGTCTACTATTTGCCGGATTTGGGCCTTAGTTCAGTAGGCTGATTTATATACTATCTATAGGTTAGATAGAATAGCTTAATAAATTTCTCTACTTATAAATATATTAGTATAACTATACCTTTTTAATCCGAACCTTAATACTGAATATAGGGATGCCCTTAATGTTTATAGCAATATTAATATAGGCATTTATTAATTCCTGAATGTCTTATAGTATAAGATAGTTTAAATAGATATTCGCAAATTGAATACTATACTCTATTAGAGGCTTAGAGACTCGCTAACTAGAAAAGCACTTTTCTGCCTCTTTTATTATAATATAAAAGAGTAGTACCTATACTAATATACTAGCGCATCTAAGAAGCAGTCTTATAAAAAGGCTTAGAGACTTATAAGCATAAAGATAATTAAAGCCTATCTTCTTTAATAGTCTTTTATTATTTGAATATATATATTAACTATTACTCTAATTGGAATCTCTATAGTTGTTAGGGTGGTCTTTAATGCCTTATACTATAAGGTAGAAAGTATTCTATAGATGCTATATTACTAATACTATATACTCTTACTAATACTTATAAAATATCGAATAAAGATTAATCCTATAGACCTAGATTCCTTTATTAAGATGCAAAACATAAAGCGGAGTTGTATTAGGAGTAGCTTATAACTAAAGTACTTTATTAGAATATAATATTCTAGCTTCTACTTTAAAACTTTAAAATAAAAAAAAAACGCGCGTCCTTTACTACTTGTTC
>QGMG01001251.1:0-10638 GCA_007825325.1 Lachnellula cervina
ATTATAATTTTAATTCTATTTTACCACTACTAAGGCTCTACTAAGCCATAATAATACTAGACTAAAAAGAGCAAACAAAGAGAAATATAAAATAGAAAGAGAGATTAAGAAGGGAAAAGTAGAAGAAAAAGAAAAAGAAAAGAAAGGAGAGGAAATAGAGAGGAGAGATAGAAAGTAATATAGAATCTAACTTAGATAATAATAATACCCTTTATATTAATAGAATATATAAGCTAAAAGCATTAAGAGCATTACTAGTTAATATATTAGATAAAATTAGCTTACCTCTAGAAGGGAATAAGAACTAGTACAAAAAATTAAAAGAATGCTTTATAGAATAACTAAGATATAGAAAATACAAATAACTTTTCCTTCTATAGATTATAATATTTATAAGAGAAAAAAGGTTAATAGGAGAATACTAGAATAAACTAGATATTAGAGAGGATACTACTAAGAAAGAAAGGGAAATGCTTAGAGAAGTCCTAGAAAACTAAGAAGGAGTAATAGCATTTAACTAGAAAGAATATAGAAAGATTTATAAGAATATATAACCTACTATTAAGATCTAGATAGTTAAGCATAAAGTATAGTAATAACCAAATTTCTTCTACCTTAAGGCCTTAGAACTAATAGTTCAAGAAATGCTATAGAACCGCTTAGATTAAGGAGTTCTTAAAGAAAGTAAAAGAGTATATAGAAACCTATAGTTCCTAGTTATAAAGAAAGATACAGGAAAATACTAACTTATTAATACTATAATAAAGATAAATAGAGTAATTATATAAGATTTAAACCTTCTACTATTAATAGATAAGTTTTTAGAGGAGTTTGCAGGTTATACTTATTCTTTACTAGTTGACTTTTTCTCTAAATATAACTAGATTAGTCTTACACTAAAATTAAGAGATATAACTGCCTTTATAACACCCTATAGACTTCTTAGAATAATAACCCTTTCTTAAAGAGTAATAAACTCAGTTGCCTAGTTTATTTAAGTAGTTAATAGAGTTCTATAGGATTTGATCCTAATAATCGCTATTCTATTTATAGATAATATTAGTGTAAAAGGGCCTTATACTAAATACAATAATAAAGAAGTCTTTCTAGGTATTAGAAGATATATATATAAATATCTTATTAACCTTAATAAGACACTAGAATGCCTAGAAAGAGCTAGAGCATTAATTAGATCCAAATTCTAATTCCTTAAAAAGGGAATGAACATAGTGGAGTTTATTTGTAATTATAAGGGAAGAGAGCTAGTAAGCACAAAAATCATTAAAATCTTAGACTAGAATAGATATAATAGTATTACTAAAAGATAAGCTTTTCTTAGTATTACTAGTTACTACTAAATCTAGATTAAGGATTTCGTATAAGTTATAGAACTTATATACTAGTTAATACGCAAGAATATTATTTAGGACTAGGGAGATAACTAGAAGAAATTAATAGAGCTTCTTAAAATTGCCTTAACCTCTACTTCTATATTATACTAAATCGATTATAGAAATAGTCTTAAGATTATTCTTAGTATTAATATAAGTAGTAAAGGATAGAGTTGTGTTCTTAGTTAAAGAGATAAGAATAGAAAACTTAAGATATTAAGATATAAGAATAGCATTTAGAGCGCTGCTAAAATAAACTATAATATAATAAAAAGAGAATGTTATAAGGTCTATAAGGCCTTTAAGAAGCTCTAGTACTATCTTTATAGATACTATTTCACTTTAGAAACTAATATAAAAGTGCTTATAGCGCAATTAAAGATTAAAGCAAGTAATCACTCTAGAATAATAATAACTTAATAGCTAGTATATATCTATACATTTAACTTTAAGGTTAAATATATAGCTAGAGCTAAATACAGTACTGCTAATAGACTATCTAGAAAACCTATTACTAAAATGAACCTAGATAAATAAGAAGGCAATTTTAAGTTTAAGGATTATCTTCTAGAAGAGCTAGGCGGAGTCTATTATATAGAACTTAATAATAGAGATAGTAAAGATAATAAAGAAGCTCTACTAAAGAAAGATATAGTATACCTTAATAGGAAGTACTCTAAAGAATCCTATAATATTATATAGTACTTATTAAACCTTAGAAAGCTAAAGAGCATCCTAGATAAGAAATTTATAATATTTAAAAGAAGAGCGCTTAGCTATATAGTCCTAAATAGAAAACTCTAAAAGCTTGCAATAAGATAATATATAATGTAAGTAGTGATTAATAATCTAAAGGAGCGCCTAGATATTATTTAGCTTCTATATAATAAGATAGAGTATAAAAGAAAGAAAAGTATATACTATAAGGTGTCTTATAAATATTTTTGAAATAGATATTATTAAGATATTAAGAACTATATTATAAGCTATACTTCTTACTAAATGCAAGATAAGAGATATAAAGAAGAGCTATTATTTCCAACTTAACTAAGTGGGCTTTTTAATAAATAGAGCATTAATCTTATATTAGTACTTGGCAGAAATCAATTCCTAGTTATTATAAGAGAGGATCTCTTAGATTAGCTAGAAGCAAAATAGATTCTAATAAAGGAAGCTAAATATATTACTAATTTCATTTGGAAGAATATTATTTATTAATATAGCCTGTTTTATAAATTGATTATTAATAGCAGAAAAGAGTTTATAAGTGAAGCTATTTAGCTTCTTAATAAATATAAAGTCGAATACATTTAGGTTTTTATATACTACTTAGAAGCTAATAGAATAATTAAAAGAGAGCATTAAGGCGTTATTAACTCTATTTCTAAGCTGACTCTTAAAGGCTATAAGCTAGAAAGGGTACTTGAAGCTATTCTCCTTACCGAAAGAATATTAGTTTACTAACTAACTAAATAAACACCTTTCTATCTAATATATAATAGAGAAGTAGTTGTTTCTATTAAGCTAAAATATCTAACCTAAAGAATAATAGATTAGGAAAATATTAAAACTTAAGAAGATCTTATACTCTTATATATATAGTAGTTCCTAGTAAGAGATAAGGATTTAGAGGAAGCTAGATTAAGAAAGGGCTATTAGCGCAAAGAAGATAAGAAATACTTTAATCAAGTTTATAATATCTAATATAAACCTCTTAAGATAAGCAATATAGTATTAAGAAAAGATATTATCTTAGAAAAAGATATATTAAGATCTTAGAAATATAACTTTAAGTAGCTAGGACTATACTAGGTCTAGAAAGCCAACTAAGAGAAAGGAATATTTTAGATTAAAGAACTTAATAGCATTAAGCTATTAGGAATATTTGCTAGTAAAAGGTTAAAGAAGTTTATATTAAGGGAAGAATACTTGTACTCTATTAATAATAAGGTTAAGAATAGAAGTGAAGATAAAGATAAGATTAAAGATAGGATTAAAACTAGACTTAAGAATAAGAAACCTAATAATATAGATATAATTAAGAAAGAAGAGTGAGGAGCTACCTAATAAGTAATTAAAGTAAATATTAATATAGATATTATAGTAGATAGTTATTATTATAGTAAGCAAATTAGCAAAATAAACACCCTAGTAAATTTAATAATAAACTCTATAAAAAGTATAGCAACCTTTTCTAGCAGTTCTACTATAAATAGAAAGCATATAAGAGGTCCTAGTATAGATTCTAAAGGAGATAAAGTAAAAGGTTATTAGATATAAGCTATTAGATTAATAAATCTAGAAAACTAATATTCGAGTTTTAGTAATATTTTTCCATTTTCTAACTTAGATCCTATTAGGAATAAAGCGGATATAGGCGGATTTAATCTAAGCAATAAAGAAAATAATACTATAAGTTATTAGGCACCTACTATTAGATTAGAAAATCTAGAAAACTAAAGTTTAAGTTTTAGTATTAGAATTCTAATTCCTAGAATAGGTTTAGAGAATCTAGTAGATAGGAATAAGCTAAATATAATAGAATCCTTAAAGAAAACTAAAAGAACTATTATCTAACTTACTAGAAATAGAGAAGATAAGTCTAATAATAGTAATGAAAATCTAAATTGACCTTTTAATAGAAGGAGAACTCTATAGCTTAGGCTAGAAAAATTAATAGTTTCTTAGCTAAAATTAAAAGCAAAGATAGCTCTGCAGCTAGTATAATAGTTAGATGCTCTAATAAAGTAAGTTGTGATTTGAGCGCTTAAGAAATATAATATTCCTTAGATAAAAAGAGTACCTATTTCTATTAATAGAGTATAATCTTAGAGTACTTTAATAAGACTTAAGAAGAATAGTAATAGTTAGAATATTTAAGTCTAGGTTCTAAGTTTACTAGAGGCTAAAAAATCTAAATACATTATAGTAGATAATAAGAGTGAGAAGAGCTTATAGAAGTAATATAAGAGGATTTTAAGAGTAGAATATTACTAGATAGTTAAAATTCTAGTAGTGCATTTTATTATATAAAATAACAACTTTTAATGCTTTTAATAAAGCATATTTAATTTAAAAATTAAGAGGAGTGAAAGAGGTTTTTAAGGTCCTAGAACTAGTTCCTAGACCTTATTCTTAGTAAGAAAGGTTTAATATTTTCTTACACTTAGTCTTAGTATAAAGCCAAATATACTTAGTGTTTTAATATTATTTATATACTATAGCAGGTAGCTTTAGCTTTGTAATAAGGGCATTACAATAAAAACAGTAAATTAGAAGGGGATAAAGTGTTTAATTTTACTATTTTTCTTTAAGATATAAAGTTGTTTATATGTTTTTAGAATAAGAATAAGCTTTCTAATCTCTTAAGAGTATTTATAAAGGTTTTTAAAGGGCTGTAGGTTTAGTTTTAAAGAGAAGAAAATCTAAAGGCCACTTTTTCGCTTAAGCTATCGCTTTCGCACTAGTCCCGAAATATATTATAATAAGCAGCATAAGAGTCTATATACTAACCTTTCTACTTCACTCTAATAATAATAAATATATATACTAAGCAACACCTTTATTATTATTCTTAATTATTTAAATCTATTACTTTATACTACTATATTGCAATACCTTTTTCTATATGCTTTTTTTAATCTACTACGCTTTCTTTAAGTTAATAGACACTTTATAAAATCTTAATACTATAAATACCTTTATATAACAAAATACGCTTCACTACACTTTCTATTCTATGCTACTTGTAAATACTATCTATTATAGCTATATTCTTGCTACTATATAGTCCTTTACACTATTAAATTTATCTTTTCCTATTAAGATTAGAGATAGTTAGCTTTAAAGTAGCTATTAAGCCTAGTTTCAAGACTCTTGTTTTTTAGATATTAGCATTTTTAGATAACTAGCTATTCTTTTCACTAGACTCTTAGATATATTTTATAATCTTTTATTAAGTTTATCTTTTGTTTTATAAGTTATACAAATTTACTTTATCTTTTAACACTTTATAATTACTATACAATTCTACTATAATAGGACCTTCTACTTTAAAAGAAGGTAAGAAACTACCTATTCTATCTTCTAATCCCGCTTTAATACAAGTTATTATCTCTAATAAGGCAAGAAAGATAATAGGTACATTCAAGAAGAAAGAAATTATTACTCTCTTAATAAATATATAAGCTATTCTAGATAAGATAGACTAGCTTCTAGAAGAATTATAATACTATATATAGTATTACTTTCTAGGAATATAAATAAAAGATAATAACTAGAGGAATAAGATCTTCTATCTATTTATAAAGTTAATATTCGAGAATCCTAAGTATATTATTATAAGCTATATAGAGGAGAAGTTTCTAGTAAGGGAGGCTACAACTAAGGCCTAATATAATAGGCTTAAAGACTCTAAGACAAAAAAGAAAGCTATAATTAAAGAGTGCTAAGAGTTAATTAATAGCTCTTTATAAGATATAGAAGTAATAAAATACTTTAAAGGTTATCTCTTTAGCTAAACTGCTTAGTATTAGCTTAAAAAGATAATTGATCTTATTATATATAATTATTCTTAGAAAGAGATTATCTACTATCTAAATGCCTAGCTCTAGGCTATTTAGAGTAAGAAAAAGAAAGGTAGTAGAAAGATAAGATAGAGAGAAGCAGTTATTATATCTGCCTACTATAATATACTAAAAGGTATTCTATTAGATTCTTTAGATTTGCCTGCTTCTAATATGCTCTATAAGAAGGGCTACTACTATACTATTTATAGTTTAATTAAACTAGAAAGTGGCTCTATTATATTTATATCTGTTTTTAAGAAAGACTATAATAAATATATAACTAAAAGTAATAGATTAAACTCTTCTAATAAAGATAATAATAATAATAAGTTAGGAATATCTAATCCGCTAGAAACTATTAATGCCTCTACTACTATAAATAATAGAATTATAAGTAAAACCATTACTAGAAAATCTACTAGAAAGAAGAGAAAGCTAGAACTTCTTAGCCCTAGAGATAGTAGGCTTATAAAGAAGTTAAAGAAGTCAAAGAAGTTAAAGAAGTCCCCTCTAAAGATACTAGTGAAGAAAAAGGTCTTTTCCCTAATAGAGATCTATAATAAGATAACTAGAGAAAAGAAAGACTAAAAAGGAAAAGGAAAGGCTAAGTCTTCTATTAAAGCAACTCCTAGAGAATAAGATATTAATATAGAAAATAAATAAAATAATAATATTTTTGGCAATAACACTCTAAAGGCTTATATTCCTAATTAATAGCAAATCCCTAACTTTTGTGCAGGTTCTACTTCTAGTTTCACTCTAATTAATAAAGAGTTTAATCAATTTTTGACTTCTACTAAGATAACTCTTATCTTGTTTTGCCCTTTTAGTTGCATTGACTACTAGTGTGATATGCCTTCTTCTTAGACTAGTGCTATAAATAAGAAAGAAGATAAATCCTATAACTTTAAAGCTAATAAGATTCTTAGATAGTAGTGTATTAATAATAGAGAAAAGATCTATATTTAACACTTGAAAAGACTAGTATAATATTTCTAATTAGCAACTAAAAAGGTGGATTATAATGCTCTAATATACTGCCTAAAAGAGCTTCTTAATATTACTAAAACCCTTAGAACAATAATAGTAATACTTATTAGATCTGAAGCTTTATAGTCTTTCTTTAAGAAAACTAATAACTATATTAGAGATTAGTATAGTATTGCCTAAAACAAATTTAGTAATATTAATACGGCTTCTAATATAATTATAGTCTAAGTTGCAGTGCTATTAGTTCTAATTATAGCTCCTTCTATACTAGTAAAGCAGCTTATAATTGTTTATAAAGATACTATAGAAACCTTTTAGAAATAAAGAGTTCTAAGTTAGGAATCTAAGAAGAATATTCTTTAGATACTTAATAATAAGGTCTTAGAACTCTAATTAAGACTCTAATAGAAATGCCTTCACTATTATACTTAGACTAGTATAGAATAAGGTCTAATTCTAGGACTATATAAACTATTAATTCTATAATAGTTAGTTTAGTAGGACCCTCTTAACTATTATATTCATTATAGTTTAAGAGATAATAGTAAGAAGTTTCTAGTCTCTATTCCCTTCTACGCGCAAATTATAAGAAAGGAAGAAGAGTTAGATCTCCTATAGATAAAAGGAAATAAGTAAGTTTTTTCTAAGAATACTAATACTATCTCTAATCTCTATATAATTTAAACTAGTAATAAGATTAAATTCGAATTCATTTCTAGTATTAAGTATAAGATTTGAGGTAGAAAAGAAATTAAGACTACTAGAAAGATTAAGCTAAGTATATCTTTTTACTATTCTAATTAACTTATCTTTAAGAACTAGATAGGAAATTAGAAATAGAATACTAGTAAAGGCACCCTTCCTTTTACCTCTAATAAAAAGAAGTTCATTAAAGATTGCTTTATATTTATATGCACTAGCTTGCTCTACTATATTTAGGCTCCTAAAGAGGGTCCTAGTAAAGATTAGATTACTTTTTCTTCTAGTTTAGTTGCTATTTTAGAAGACAGGAAGCTTAAGAATAATAGTTCTCTTACTATGCTAGGAAAAGAATATTAGACTAATCTTAATATTATTACTTAATCTACTATTTAGGGAAAGGAAGAGAAGCCTCCAATTTACTAAGTTTCTATTATTTAATTGTATATAGTTTTGCTTATTTTAGAAGCTCTTATTAGAAGAATCCCTTAGTCTAATATTTTAGATAATTTAGATAATTTAGAAAAGGCAACTCTTAATAAGATCTAGTTTAGTAAGTACTATAATAGCTAGAGGATTTCTACTAAGAAATATGCTATTATTGCTCTTAACTTGTTTAAAACTAAGAAGAGAAGACATTTTAGAAGTGTCTCTTTTTATATTATAAGAGATAGTAGGAATTCTAATTAAGGTATAATAGTAGTTCTAGATTATAATATAAATAAGACCCCTCTAGATTACTTATTATAGTGTACCTATATTAAGTAAGAGTCTCTTAAAGAAAACAATTCCTAGAATAAAGCAACTATTTCTAAAATGCTAACTTGAACTTATCTTTCTAGTGTGAGAGTTCTAATTATAGTTGTGCTACCTTTTATTAAAACCCCTCTTATAGCTCCTCTTTCGAATTAATAACTTAAGAAGAGTACTATAATTGCTTTGTAACTTTTTAAAGATAATGCTTCTAATTGCCTTTTAGATCCTTCTATATCTACTGCTCTAAAGACTAATGCTTCTACTATAAAGGAGGGTAGTAATAGTTTTTAAGCTTTGAATAAGATTCTATTACTATAAAAAGTAGCTAATATTTTGGATATTCCTATTTCTACTACTAATATATCTAATACTAAAAGATTTCTTATTAAAGGATATAATAAGAATAGTGCTACTTCTACTACTATTTCTACTACTAGTAATTCTATTATTAATCCTACTACTGCTATTTCTGCTGTTAGTAGTTCTAAAGGATCTAGTACTAAGTCTAAGAAGGAAAGTCAATTTGCATAAAATAAGAATAGATTTTAATAAGTTTCCTATTTGTTTATTTAGTTTTTTCTCCTCTAACTATAGATAGATATAGTTCTTTTATATAATGTTTTTATATTCTGATTTGCTTATAGGGCTAAGCTAATAACTAATTAAGGGAGGATATATATAGTGAAGGCTATGTATATTATATAAATATATAAAGGTCTTAGAACTAGTCCCTAGACCTCAGCTGACTAAGTGTGCATTTATATAATTTTATCTATAGTATAAAATCTTTTACAAATCCTAGAATAGCTAGGCATTAAATAATACTCTACTCTTTTCACTAAATGCTATATATACTATAGTAATACCTTCTTTTGCTTTCTTAGTTATTTATTACTTATATTAGTACTATACTATAGGGACGCACGTATCTCTTCTTCGACCCCTCAATACTATTACACTAGATTAGTACTAGACCTATTAGTAGAATCTTTATATAAACGTTTATAATAGGTTATAAGACTAGTTAGTAGCTGCGGATATAAATGCAGCTAATCTTAATTATTAGATTATACTTCTATTAAGCTTTACAGATAGTAATTACTATATGCAATAACTGTTTTAGGACTTTATAGCTATTATATAGTACTATAAGATGCTAACCTTCTTTCTCACCTTTATAGCCAATCTGCAGTAGCTAGAAATCGTTAATAATTTACTTTCTAGCTAGCAACTAATAGACTACTTAGATTTGATTACTTATATTTTTTATTTCAAGTTTAAATCATTTCTTATAGAGCTTAGAAAGGGTATTCTTAGTTTATATTAAGTGTATACCTATTTGGTCGAGTACTAGAAATGTGGTCTATCTTATATATATACTCTTCTCTAGCTTATAGCCGAAGCTCCATTTATTATATCTAAGCGTATTAATAAAGTTGTTTGCGCTAAGCTCCCTTCGCCTAAATGGGGTTCTAGGATCTATAAGTTAGTTATTAGCTATATAATTTATAGACTATATAGGGAGCATAATCTAAATGCTCTATATATAACCTATACAACTTCTACTAGTTCGTTATAGTGTTTAAAGGGTTTTTCTAAGCTGTTCTTATCTATTACAGTTATTTATAAGAACTACTATTCTTAATATTAGTATTAAGAGAATGGTAATACCTTTATAGTCCTAAAACTAGACTGTCCAAGTGAGGTAATTACTCTAGATAATAGCTAGGTAGTTCTATATAACCTATACCTCTTATAGAGGTACTACTATTATCTAAACTATAAGATATACGCTATAGTCTAAGCAATCAAGTATATCTATAAGTATATATATAAGGGTTCTAACTATACTACTATAAGAGTTAGTTCTATAAATAATAAGATTAAATAATATATTTCCGGCTAGTATATTAGTTTATTAGAAGCTATCTAGCGGATCTTTAAGTTTCTTATATATAGGCAGTATCCTCCTATTAAGCACCTTCTAGTTTACCTTTCTAGCTAGTATACTATCTACTTTAGTGCTAATTTAATCCCTTTCTAGCTTATAGAGAAGACTAAGCATTCTCGATCTAAGCTTATAGCTTTCTTTCTCTTTAATATAAAGTTTAAAGCGAGTTAGTAATACTTATATTTGGACTTCTTAGATTAATTTGTATAGAATCAAACAATGCATCTATAGCAGTAATATTAATAGGGTTTTAGTATAAAGATTAGCTATATATATCACTATA
>QGMG01001252.1:0-10601 GCA_007825325.1 Lachnellula cervina
ACCTTTCTCTCTAATACCCCTCTGCTCCGCCCTTGGTTTATTCATAGGTTAGGTTACTTGCAGGCTACTTGTATTTTTAGATTAAGCGGGGAATAGGGGGAAGCGAAGGGAAGTGGGGCTATGAGTGGGGCGTGTTACGGGTGGTGGAGTTCTAAGTACAAGATTGTATTTTGGCTGTAACTATAATGGATAGAAAGACTGCGATTGTGAGTGAAGTGAAATATAGGTGAAATATAGACTCTATTTTGTGACACTACGTGGTTCCTATTGATGGGACAATTCAAAGGCAGAATGGGCACGCTGAACTTACTTGCATATATGCTCTGGTCACATACTGCTGTACACCTAACCACAGGTATTGGTAAATTATATCCATTGTCATATGAACTACCCATCAAAGCAATACCGACCTATCACCGATCCTAACTACACGTATCCCCAAAGCAAATTGATATGAGCCCAAACCAGAGTGGAAAAGTCCCAGGTATGTGAATAATCCTGGCCGAATAAACATCAGCGATCTCGAAATGCAATAACTTTTCGCCTCCAATGCTTCATTTCCACAATTTCACGTCACAACATCATCCCATTTTCATCGCTGACTCCATCCATTTATGCGTCGTCCAAAAGTGGGGCTCTCTCCTGGTCTGCTGGAACCACAGCGCCCTCAGTGTCACGCCTGAAACTGATCTCCTTGCCAAAGATGCCAGGAACGGCAATAACGAGGGTAGAGAGGAAGAGAACCCCCATAACGACAAAGGCAAAGATCCATTGGAGGGCAAATGCTTTGGTGAGGAATTGTCCAACTCCGAGGGATGCAGCAAGGATACTGA
The DNA here is from genome assembly GCA_007825325.1 of Lachnellula cervina. Taxonomy (NCBI): domain Eukaryota; kingdom Fungi; phylum Ascomycota; class Leotiomycetes; order Helotiales; family Lachnaceae; genus Lachnellula; species Lachnellula cervina. The sequence continues at coordinate 834 of QGMG01001252.1, forward strand.
GAGCAAAGCCAATGGTGTAGTCCTGTAAAATGTTAGTGGCAGCGGGGACCGTATGATGCTGTACTGACCTTGTATGCAACGAGGAAGAAACCACCATAAACCAGGATTCCCCAAATGAAGATGTTGGCCACGATACGAGCTGGCAAATTATGGGCACCAACAGCGATGGCACCATTCCAGTACAAAGCAACAAATGTCCATGCAAGTGGACCAGATGTGGCTGGGATATGGATGAATCGAGGATTGGTATTGTGGCGGAAGTATAAGGAGGATAGGTTGAAGAAGTTGATAATCAGGATGATTTCTGACCAGACAAAATGGGCGCGGACGAAGAGCATGACGAACGCAAAGTTCAGAAGGTTGTTGGCGATGAAGTGGCTGCCAACACTAGCAGCAGCCTGAACGGAGCTATCATTTTGGGAGAAGAGGTGTCCTAAATAACCGATCTGGAAAATGAAGAGGGCGAGCCTAAGCGCGTTAGAAATGTGCCGGCTATTGGGAGAATTGCATACCAGTAGAGCGAGGCAATCAGAGGATTGAGAGCAAAGGGGGTTGGATTCAGGGTATTATGGCCCCAGATGGTATCCCTATGGTGCTTGCCATCTTGGGGCTTGCCAAAGGTGTAATAGATGCTGACGATGGCGCTCAAAAGCCATGAGATGACGGTCAAGATCTTGTATGTCCAGATGGCCTGAACTGGGTGAGATTCGCGTTTGGCGAAAGGGTTTACTGGGGAATTGTCAGAATTGGTTGCACCAGTGGCTGCCGTATTTTGCCTTCTAAAGCGGGAGATTCTAGGGAATTATGAGACTGGAGAGATGGAGTTCTTACCTGATGACACTGAAGGCATCTTGTCGATTTGATGACTACACGAGGCGGTATTGGACGGGGACGAGGACGAGGCGAGAGGTATCGTATCAGACTTCGAGAACTAGATGAGGTACTGAGTGAGGGGTTGTGGCAGAAAGTATCAAGCAGTAGCGGCAACGGGAAGGAAGTTGAAGGCGGGTGTGGCTGTTCCAGGCAAACCAGACGAGGAGAGTGTAGAGTATGTAGGTAGAGTGCCAACCTACGTGTTTACTGCGTCATATGATCCGACTTGGGACGTAGAAGCAGAGTAGAATTGAATTTGTACTGTTGTGCCAGAGGATGGAGAAAGAGAGAAAGAGAGAAAGAATGAAAGAAGAGGTGGGAAGGAGAGGAGAGGAATGGGATGGTGGGGTGGGTGGGATGAAGGGATGGGAACACAAGACAAGGCAAGACAGCCTACAGGACAAGAGTAGGCAAGTCCTGTCAGACGCAGCTTCCCACGATTATTATTGTGACGTAGGTAGGTACGGATTCAAGTTGAAGGGCTAACTTTGGAACGCCAAGCAAGGAAGGCACTCCACCAGCTCCTTCTTTTCCTTTCCTGTGCATCAAGACCTTTCCCCGCAAACACGCTTGACCATCCTATCAAGTCGCCTTCACGGGCGAATCAGCTTGTTTCGTGTGGCGTGACGCATATGCATGATACAAGCTGAGGGGGAAGGTACGAAGTACATACCTAAACGCGGGGCAACATGTCGGTATCTGGTCTGGTCTGGTCTGGTCTGGTCTGGTCACGACAGTCAAATCACGTGCTTTCTGTCATACAGTATATCTCCTTGAGCTAGTTTAGTGCACCGCAGTGCATGAAATGAAACAATACAATACCCACCTACCCTACCCTACCTACAAAGTGTACAATACGACCAGAGATCCAAAAGATCCCTGATTGTAACACCACCGGCAAACATGCAGGTCAAGCCATGGCATTCAGATGAAAGCTGGCAAAACTCATCCCTTACTTTCCCTTCTGTTGACAGTCAAGATAGACCAAGTGAAAATCCACAAACTTGCAACATATAAATAACATAAATCTAAACAGCTGGTGCAGCGTGATTACTGTATTCCAGGTAGCATGGTCATTGCGAAATCCCAACGTCATGTTTCACCAGCCACTTGCTGTGCCACACGGATGATCCCGAGGCCCCGTCTGGTTGCGTGCTACTGTAAGCTCTCATCATCAAGACAACAACAACAAGGTTCCCCCGTAAGTTCGTAGAGTATATCCAACCATCATTCATCATGAAGTTCACAGTACTATCGGCTTTAGCTTTAACAGCTGCAGTGACAAACGCCCGCTTTGTCGAGCAACATGAAAAGGACCAGGTCGTCCTGAACATCGAATCCGCCGATAGCAACCAGTATCTTGTTGAGCTTGCTCCTGGAAAGACACAATGGGTGACTGAGGAAGAGAAGTGGGAGTTGAGACGAGTATGTAACAGCTTCTATTATCCCGCTTTCATGCTGACCATCCCCAGAATGGCCAAAACTTCATTGACATCACCGAATACCCCAACCTCGGTGCCCTCAACATCAGGAAAGATACCAAATTCCCCAAGAAGCCCGTCCTTCAAGATGAACTCTTTCCCCTGATCAAGAATCTTTCCAAAGCAAACATGCACGAGAACCTCGAAAAGTTCTCCTCCTTCCATACCCGATACTACAAATCCGATTACGGCAAACAGTCATCGGAATGGCTTTTGAAGCGGGTACAGGAGATCATCAAGGATGCAGGAGCAGACAAATACGGCGTGGAAGCTAAACACTTCACTCACCCATGGGGCCAGAACAGCATCATCGCCACAATTCCCGGCAAGAAGAATTCCACCGTCGTAGTAGGAGCACATCAAGACAGCATCAACCTCTTCCTGCCCTCCATCTTCTCCGCACCAGGCGCAGACGACGATGGAAGTGGAACTGTGACGATTTTCGAAGCTCTCCGCGTGCTCCTTACATCTGAAGATATCATCAAAGGCAAGGGCGAGAACACAGTTGAGTTCCACTGGTATTCCGCCGAAGAAGGAGGTCTTTTAGGCAGCCAAGCTATCTTCTCGCAATACGAGAAGACGGGTCGGGATATCAAGGCGATGCTGCAGCAGGATATGACTGGATATGTGCAGGGGACGTTGGATGCAGGGAAGAAGGAGAGCGTGGGAGTCATTACTGATTTCGTCGATCCTGCTCTTACCACTTTCATCAAGACTGTTATCACTGAGGTATTTCCACTCTTTTCTCATTTGGTAATAACAATCTCTAACAGCTTGCAGTACTGCGATATACCATACACCGAGACAAAGTGTGGATACGCTTGCTCTGATCATGCATCTGCTTCCAAGGCTGGATATCCCTCGGCGTTTGTCATCGAGTCTGATTTTGCGGATTCGGATAAGAAGATCCATACTTCGGATGACAAGATTGAGTATTTGAGCTTTGATCATATGTTGCAGCATGCAAAGTTGACATTGGGGTTGGTATACGAGTTGGCTTTTGCTAAGCTCTGAGTGAGGATCTTACTACTGTATTTGTGTATATTATACAGAATGTGAGGGTGTATTTCCTCGGACATAAGCGCGAAATGCGAACAACCATAGACGTTATAATCCACGGTCTTCAAATTTACCTCGTTCGGAATTGCTGGGACTCATACCCTACTGACAAACATCTTCAAACAACCAAATAGTTGAAATGCTCAAACATGGCACTTCACAGAACCTCTGCTCACCTGCACTTCTAAAACATTCCGACTCACTCAGAATCACAAAGTCATCTACCGGCGCCCAGTCATCGACTGCACGGACTCTTCCCCTAATCTCTGATTCGCCAATCTCCACATACTGTACGACGAGACGATTACGCATCGACTTCCTCGGGCTCGGGTTCTAGCCGGCCGGCTTATCGCGAACACGTCCACCTGAACTGCCTCCCTTTCCCATCATAAACTAATCTCCCACATCTTCTATCCCATCAAAATCAAAACCTCAAAACTCCCCCTTCTTCCTTCCCTTCAGTCCCGCAAACATGGCCATCTACTCCGCAGTCCCACCTCCCGAGCAACAAGCTTCCCCCGTCGCAACAGGGCTACAAACCACAAGTCCAGGTGTAGACAAAACAGTCACATTGACAATCCCCCTCGACAAGCATGATGAAGCCAAAGAAGCGCGGCCGCGCAAAGAGCCATTGCGCCGCGATAGTCTGAAGGGTCGCGAGGCGCTGCTCAGGGGCAAGGAGGGTAGTAGACGGAGACAGAGATGGGAGAATGGTAATTACGCTCTCCCTGCCATACTCCCGTCCCATCTCATACATCTCTCCCCATCAGTTTCTTATCCATACCACTGCAATCAATACTGACATGTATATCTGCCGTGCGACAGACCGTCTCCTACACGTCCCAAACGCGCAACCTCCGCTCCCCAGTGACTGGGAAGTAAGACCTACATGGACCGTCCACCATGTCCCCTACTACCTCGCACCCCTCTGGGATCTCCGCGCCGAAGAACGCTCGCGTTCCTCCGCTTCCAAGAAACCCACCTCCACCTCTTCAGAATTCGGTCGCGTGCCGCAGGAGCTCAAAGCCAAGCTCAAGAAATCCAAAGGTGCCCGCACGCTGCTGCAGGAATTGGAGCTGGAGGTCCGGAAGTTCGTCAGGGAGTACGAAAGTGGTATGAAAGGGGAACGGTGGGATGAGCAGACGGGGGATACGGAGACGGAAACGGAGACGGAGACAGAGGTCGATTCGGAGGATGAGGAGATTGTTTTTATAGGCCGCAATGGGCGTATGAGCGACGAGGCACGGGCGCGCGTTGAGCGGGTGTTGGAGAGGGAGAAGAAGGTGTGGGAGGGCGATGTGAATGATCGCGGTGCTGGGTTTGGGTATGTTCCGTTCATTTCATTTATCTATTCCTGCTTTCTCTTCCTCCACTCCACTCCAGTTCCATTTCAAGGGGCAGACACGAAATCACTTCATTTTTACTTTACGAAACCCAACTAACACGACCACAGACGCTGGCTCGTCCATTCCATCGCAGAATACTATGGCCTCTCATCCCGCTCCGTCACCGTGGGGAATCCGGCACGCAGGGAGGCATACGTTGCTATCAGGCAGGCTGGCTTGAAGAGTGGCCGTGCTCGTGAACCTGCTATGGCGTATAACCATGACCTCCCAAGACCACTTTACGGACTGGTCTGATGCTGTATTCTAGCCATGGCCTGTTGTATTGGCTTGGTGAGAAGACGAAAGCTATCAGCGCATCTTGTGCAAAATACTATTTGTTTGGTTCTATTGGCTTGTATTTGACATATGGATTTTTTTTTGCGCCTGAGAAAGACAGAGAGAGTGCGTGTGTCTTGTATTAATGCTTTTGAAAGTAGATATCGAGCGGAGTAGAGTAGAGTTTGTATCACAGTCCCTTCATTTTAATCAACACGCTTGCTTTGCTATCTATCCCTGTTCATTCAGCTGCCAGAGCATACGTCCGCCCTGGCAATTAGTCTCTCCAGTCTAGTTCACTTTACGCACCATACCATACAGAATCGAATTTTCTCTCTACTCTAAAACACTCATACGTCGATGACAGTAATAAGCTATATCTCAGGTAAGATCTTTGTCACGTTCACGTTATAGCTTAGGACGCTAGAGACTCGCTAAGGGCGTAGCCTATCCCTATGCTTTTAAAGTTATTCCGCCGCCCCCTAACTTCCTTCTCTCCTACGAGTATTTCTATACTATATTTTCTCCTTACTCCGTATACTTGTCTTGGTTATAAAGTTTTATTTCAATACTCTGTACTCTGCCGAACTATAATATATATCTATATTAGCATAAACCTCCGACTGGTATTCAAGACCTACTCTCTGATTAACTATACGTACGGAGTATCTTATTTCTTCACCTACATACGCTAATTCAGAGCAAGTCAACCCAATCCTGTCGCTGCAGAGGGGCCAACATTCAAGACTCTACCGTCCTTCCCAGTTTACCGCATCTTTTGGTGCAATGTTAGACTCTTCTCAGAACTCCCCGATGTATGAGCCCGATTATGACACAGACATGCAGCTTGAAGATGGCCCGCTAGACCAGTTATACGAGCGCGGCTGGCTCCTCGACGCAGAGGACCGCGAGGAATATCGACCCGGAGGCTACCACCCCGTGCACATCGGGGACAGCCTTGGCACCGCTGGTCGATTCCGCGTCATGCACAAGCTGGGCAGAGGCGGGTGCGCAACCGTTTGGCTGTGTCGGGACCAAGCCCCCGAAACAGAATCCAAATCCCGGTACGTCGCGGTGAAGATTATAATGGCCGATGAGTCTCGTGACACGTCTTCGGAGCTCTGGCTTGCAAATCGGGGAGGTCTGGATTTTGGAGAGGCTGGTGGGGAGTGCATTGCTGTCCCGCGTGAACACTTCTGGCTTGATGGGCCTAATGGGAGGCATCTGTGTCTTGTTCTTTCTGTGCTGGGGCCACGAGTGTCTGCGCTGTGGTTCACATTTAAGGATCCTGCGAGAGTGTCTCGAGACATCGCATTACAACTTACGCGGGGACTACATTTTCTACATAAGAACGGAATCTGCCACGGAGGTTAGTTTAACCAAGACGACAGTGCCCGGCTCGTTTCTGCTAATGCCGTATTTACTATTAGATTTCCGCCCATCAAACATCCTATTGAGACTCACTGGCTTCGACAACCTAAGCGAGCAAGAACTGACAGACCTTCTCGGAGAAGCAACTAAAGAGCCTCTTGTTACAATATCCGGAGAGAGCCCAGCACCTTCGGGACCTGAATATCTAGTCGAAAGCCTTAATCTAGACCTCCTCCCGGCGCGATTCATCTCAGATCAAATATCCATCATTGACTTTGGCGAATCCTATGATATGCATAGCCCACTAGCCGATCTCGGCATTACAGCCTCCTTCCGCTCACCTGAGCTCCTCTTCGACAACACGATCGGTGTCGGATGCGACTTATGGGCTCTCGCGTGCACAATTTACGAAGTTCGGACAAACAGCCCCCTGTTTGAGAACTTCATGGACGACGACGACGAGGTCATCATGCAAATGGTGCCGATGCTTGGGAAGCTCCCGGAACCATGGTGGAGCTCTTGGAAAGCACGGGGGCGGTGGTACGACGAGAGTGCAACGCCACTAATTAATCCCGAGACTGGAAGGCCGTACATGTTGACGGATACTCTTGAGGAGCTGCTCTCTGAGGGAGACAACTCTAGCTCTTTGCCGTCTGGTGATAACAATGTGAAGGGGAAGAGGAATAAGGCGGGTGGTTTTGTTGTTGGGATTGAGGAATCTCGAGTCTTGGGAGGTCTCTTACGGGGTATCTTGAAGTATGATCTGGGGGAACGAATGAGTGTCGAGGCTGTGTTGCAGCATGCTTGGTTTAAAGAATGGGTGAGGTAGCTTTCTTTGTACTCCTGAGTTTATACCTGTTATGTCATAGATAGATACTATTGCAAAATCTTTCATTACTTTGCATGGCTTGGTGGTTCCCAAGCTGTGATATTATATACAATATATCTTCTTTCTTTCCCGTCGAGATCTTTATATAGCTTTGGGACAATTACAAGTGGTTTATAGTAAGAGAAGGTATTAGATTAAAATCAGAGTTGAGAATAGTTGTAATTAGAATTAAGAATACTAAAAACATAGAACTTATAATAATGTTCTGAATACGCAAGCGGGATGAGGTATATAGGCTAAGCCTAGTAAGTAGTAGTTCTAAATCAAAGAAAGTTTAGTTTAAAAACTATTCAAGTGACTTATATATATATATATACTTAATTCTGGATTTTATTAATTCCTCAAGGCACTACTTATAGGGAGGACATTGTTTAAAAAAAAAAAAAATACACTACTAAATCTTAAACCGTATACCGGTATGCAGTTGCACTTAGGGCCAGATTCAATGCTATCGGCGCTTTACCTCGAAAGGAAAGTCGATGGCTGATTCATGCATGAATCAAAGATACAAGTAGATAGACGAAAGTTGGGGAAACCAGGGCCAGCGCCCCCTCCACCGTGACGGCGGCGCGGCGCCGTAACACTTTCCTATCAAGGAACTCATCATACCCGCCAAGCCAGTAGGAACCCTCCCCTCCTCCCCCTAGCGGAGGGGACGGGCCGGTGACTAACAGTAGCCTGATAGTTATGAACGACTGCCGGTAAGAAGCACACCCGGCACTGCGAGTCTTGGAACTCGACTGTTTTGGCAGCTTCCTGTTAGCATAATACCCGTAGGACGATGCTGGAAACCGGTTTATGTTGTGCGGGGTAGACAAGGGCTCTGCAGGATAATTCATATGGGTGCATATGCAGCTCATTGATACTTGCATGGAAGGAATCTAAGTGAGGTACGCAACTGCGGGACAGAATGGTCGAGGAAGTCAAAGTGAAGTCTGTCGGTAGTATATTAGTGATATTTTCCTGCTAGCAATGAGAGTTGAGGGGGAAATCATTACCATTGATTTTCTATACACTACCACAAAACGACCTTGACAGAACTCTGTCAATACCTCAACCTTACTATGGCTTTCACTTTGTCGGCCACGAATCTTTTCATCGCGAGCACTGCAACAGTGAGTTGATATAAAGCATCCCTAGATACATCGACCGAATACTTAAACTACTATCCTCCAGCTCCTGCTCTATCGTTTCGGCGTCCTTATTTATCGATTCTATTTCCACCCACTATCAAGATTTCCCGGTCCCAAATATCTAGCTGCGTCTGCCCTGTCCAAGTTCTACTATGAAAACGTACGAGGATATTTCTACAAGGAAGTCCGAGATTTGCACGACCAGTATGGAGAGATTGTCCGCGTGGCACCAAACGAATTGTCAATCGATGGCTCAGTCGGCTGGGATGACATCTATGGGCACAAGAAGTCCGGACAGTTGGAATTCAACAAGGATTTGCTCTGGTACCGTCCGCTAGACGAGGGCAAAGGCCACGTTGGCCATGGTGAGACGGATATCATCATGGCGAATCGAGAAGACCATCGACGGCAAAGACGGCTCATTGCTCATGCGTTCTCGGACGCCGCGCTTTACGAGCAGGAGGATATTATCAAATCATATGTTGATCTTTTGATGCGAAGACTTGAGGAACACTCGGTTCAAGGACAATCACTCGATATGGTGAAGTGGTATAACTACACCACATTCGACATTATCAGCGATCTCGCGTTTAACGATTCGTTTGGAAGCTTGGAGAGCAGTGTAATGCATCCCTGGGTTAGTATGATCTTTGATTTCATCAAAGTGGGCACACAGTTACGGCTCTTCGCCCAATATCCCATCCTGAAGCCATTCGTGGGCCTGGTCCTCGATAAAGGCGCCATCGACATAATCGCGCGGAACCAGGCCCTCACATCAGCCAAACTGGACAAGCGACTAGAGATAGGGACGAACGGGGAGAGGAAAGATTTCCTCAGCTACATCCTGCGACACAACGACGAGAAAGGGATGAGCTACCCCGAGATCCTCGGCAACAGCGAGACTTTCATCGTGGCGGGCAGCGAGACTACAGCAACACTTCTGTCGGGCTTGACGTACTATCTGAGTCAGAGCCCAGAGGCCTGGAATAGGTTGAAGGATGAAGTTCGGGGAAGTTTCAAGGCGGAGGAGGAAATCACCATGCGCGCTACAGCCGCGTTGCCGTACCTGTTTGCCTGTCTGGAAGAAGGCCTGAGAATGTACCCGCCCGCAGCCGTCAACCCACCACGAATCTCGCCCGGCGCGACCGTCAACGGAGAGTATATCCCTAAAGGCGTGAGTCTTATTTCTTCCATGGAATCCCCCCACATACCATACATTGCTTCCTTCATTCGCCCCCTAGTCACTTAATCACAAATCCAGATCATAAACACCGAACAACCCCCAAGAACCCGTCGCTAAC
>QGMG01001253.1:0-10574 GCA_007825325.1 Lachnellula cervina
CTCATCCATCCATCATCCATCTCAATCCGCTCCATCCTCCTGCAAAAATGCCGTCTTCTTCCCTACCTGCCTTCCTGCCAGAGAAAAGCTACAGCGCACCCGATATGACTCCGGATCATTGAACATACAGACACGAGCGAGCGATCACTACATCTATACAGCGTTGCTGGCTGAGGATAATCAATCATGCAATTATTTATCGCGGCGCTCCGGCATGACTCTATATTTGGATGTTTGAGACATTCGCACGGAAAGTGGAGTGCTGTACTGATGCCAAGCCAAGCCTGAGCTGAGTTCTTGCTTGAACTTGGCATGCAGCGAGAAGGGCAGTGGATAGGGGAAATCGAATCTCCGCAAAGGTTCCTAAGTGAAGTTTGTTCACGATATATCAGCATAAATTTCTTTCCGACTTGCACATAGGAAGGGGATAAGAACATCACTTCACTCGTCACTATCACTCAAAATGAAACGATATACCAGCAAATATGTCGCCATTGCATTTAGGACCTATCAAGTCAAGCCAGCAAGGTTCAGGTTTATATGTACCTGCCAAACTCCAATCCGTGCAATTGACCCATATCTGCTCTACTCCTCTCCGCCACCAAAGTCAACGCGTCGTATCTCTCAACTAACGTACAAGGTTTGGTTATTCATATCACTCCGAGCAATGCAAAGCCTACTCCAGCCCACCCCGCAATGCATGCATGCCGACGAACCAAGTTTTGAAGACAAAGGAAAGTAACTGTTGTGACAAGGGTGTTTTGTGTAGACGTATGTATAGGGCGGATTTTTCAAGGAGCCGGGGTATTAATTAATGTAGTATGCCTTCCCACATGCCAGGCGCGCCAATGCCGCCAAAGGCTGGGTGAAGGTTCATTTGAGGTAAACTCCGAGTTGCCTCCGTAGCACAGCATACCCGCTTTCGTCCAATGGATCCATTGGATGTGGGACGGAGTGCAAACTGAGATGGGCTTGTACGGATGACACGTGATCGGATGAGATTCTCTGACCAATTGCTCTCGGCTGATTGGTACTGGGGGTTCAATATCTCGCGAACATTTTCTTGAAGCGAATTGTCGATGGATTGCGGTCTACTGCGCTTCCTGCTTGGAGATTCCACTGATCTGGGATGATTATGGAGTTCTTGCAGAGCACGAGCAGCCTCTTCATCTTTGGAAAAGTACTCCATATCAGCTTCTCGTCTCGCCAATGGGGTATCCAATGATAGATCAAGAAAGTCCTTTCCAACTGGTCCAGTGTAAGATTCTGGGGAAGATGTTGGGCCTTCACAATATCCCTCAGGAACTGTAGCAATCACGGTCCTATTCTGTCGCTCAGAACACATCTTAGCGTACCGACAGCGCGCCTGAACGTCCAGCTTGGACGAAATCGGCGCGCTCATCAGAGACGAAGCAGATGAGATTGAGGATGAACGGGATGATCGCGACGAGGTATCAGAGACCATTGATTCTGGCGATGACATTGAAGAAATCGAACTGGCCAATGAAGATCGGCGACCAGAGACATAAGACTGAGGTGAAGAAGTTTGCCATCTGTCGGTCATTTGCGCGGCACACGCATTTGAGGCATGGGTCATTGCAAAACCCATTGAAGATTTGCCGAGCATGTAAGAAGCAGCACTCACTGCAGGAGTGTTGAATCCAGAACTCTGAGGGGTCAGTCTTGGTGTAGGTAAAAGACCAAGAGCTGGCGCTGGTTTACCAGGAGGATATGCGGTTGATAGCGAAGGCTCCATGACACTGGGTGTATAGTATTGTGGAGTTGGAGTTGACTCATTGGAGCCATATCCAAATGTGCTTCGATCAGCAACCAAGGGCGCGAATGATCGCGGGCATGCTGCGCTGATAGACTTGACATTTGCCTTTGCAGACTTTGAAGGTGAAATCCCGTCGATATTATCCAACTCGGCGTTTAACTTTAAAATAATTGCTTTCCAACCAGCCGACTGTTCTGCGAGGCTAGGTGAGCCTGGCGACGGTGGCTGGGTCGGAGTGTATTTGAGAACGATGTCAGTCCAGCGTTGAAAGACTGCATCAGTAATATGTAACTGCCAGTTGACAGCGAGAAGAAAAGCAATCTCATTCTGATTGATCTCCAAAGTATTCAGTCCTGAAATCTTACTCCACGCACGAGCCGAGTAATTTCGATCTTGAAGATATTTCGAGGCAAGAATGAGTGCTGAAAGGAACATGCGACGTCCGCATTGAAGCGCTCGGATAGAGTGTACATCATCTGGTTGTTCCATGGTGAAGTCATGTTTGGGCACATGCGGCTTGATCAGGATCAGGTAGTACAAAGCGACCTGTAGGGTCGAGTAACTTGTCCTTGATCGACGGAGAGTCTCTTGAATGAATGTGCGCAAGGGAAGAACGCCTTTATTACCCATTTCGTTTCTGCAAACGACTGAAGAAAGGGGCCATATGGCTTCTACTATCTGAGCTGAAGAATCTGGGGAGTGAATGTTGAGCAAGCGTACTTATTTCAGGATGTATTAATCTTACCGACGAGGCTGTCGACGAAGTTGACCTTCCGATCGCATTGGCGGACTAGGGATGGAGGACATCTTGTTTGGGATGCTCCAACGCTGGTCCTTCTTGGATGCTGCCTCTGTTCTGGAGCAACTTCGGAAGGTATTTTCTTTGGCCATATTGTTGTAATGTTTTCGCAGGTATTGCTGGTGTTTACAAAGGAAGGTGCACAATATTCTGCTGTTTCTGATTCGGACGATGCGATAGTCGAAGAGTCATCCGATGTTTGTGAAGAGGCATCGGACCAGACTGACGCGGAGGAGGACGAGGCTGAGGAAGCTATAGAGGAGCTGTATGGACCATTTTGAAAGGATGTGATGTAAGGCGGCGAATCAACGTCGCCGCAATTCATCTTTGAGAAATTCGAGGGGTATGAAGTCTATTCGAGGAAACTCCAGTCGCCGTCTGTACAAAGCCAACCGATAAACCGTTTTTAACTGAATCCGTGAAACCTTCTGACTAGATACAGGCTCATACAACAGCGATTGCCGTTGCGGAGCTAGAAATCGAGGGAGGAGGAGGACAAGCTAGAGCATAGAGACTTGGTAGATCTCTGCGCGTACGATATAACCGGTAGACGATGCAAGACTGGCGACTGGGGAAAATTCGGAGAGGGTGAAGATCATGTTGACCTTTGCGACGATGGAAATGGTGACTGTTGTGATAAATGGTGGGCGAGTGTTATTAAACACTAGCTACCATTGAACAGGTAGTCTGGACTTCGAGAAGGAACGTATGTGTGGTGGATGTAGGTATTATTAGGGAGTTTTGGAGGTCGTGATCGAGGGGAGGTTCGAGGATAATAAACAAGAGGCTGAATGGTTGAGTGGAGTTGTTTAGACAAAGGTGTCTTTATTGTAGTCACAGATCGCGAGAGGTAGGTAGTCGTGAGGTGGTGAATGATGAATGACTCCGCTTCCAGGTAGGTGAGTGAGTGGTTGGTAGAGGGTGGCGGACGAGTTAGAGAAGACCTAAGCGTGCGACCGGAAAGCGCTGAAGAATGGAGCTGCTGATGTGGATTGCGGATGGGGATGAAGAAGTGAACACGGCTGCCTTCCACCTGGGTATCAAAGGGACAGAATAACGGAAATAAATGAGGCGCAAAAGTTTGGAGAAATGTGGCGAATGCGAGTGATTCGGGATGGAATGGCTCGATTCTAGGTAGAAAAGCGTGACTCTTTTGTTTGGAGGGGAGATGTTGGTTGGAGTCACCGGGAAGGAGGCGAGGAGAGGAGAGGAAAGGTGGTCGCAGTTTCAGCGGAAAGCGTAGGAATTCCGGAAAACACAGAACGGTTGCGGTTCTGATGGCTGGAGAGTGAATACGATAAAGATGTTGGCTTTGCGATGTTTTCTTGCAGACTTCAATGAGCCGCGGCGTCTAGTTCTTGGGATAATCCATTGCTGTTGTGAGGTCAAGAGGAAAGAAGTCGTGGGCGGGCACTCGCTGGTTTTGTTACTGTAGGGAGGCGATGGATGGGATGGGGGCAGGAGCAGCGGGTAGGCTGGGCTGGGCTGGGAGTAGTGGAGAGTAGTGGAGTGAGTTGAGTGGCAGGCAGTGGCAGGCAGTGGGAGTCAGAGTGTAGGGGAGGGGGGGCAAAGGCAAGGATGAGCCATTCTCCGCCTAGGGTAGTAGGTGTAGGGTGCAGGCGTACAGTAAGGGTGGCTAACCAAAGCTCCAACAGCCTAACTAGAAAGGATTCTAGCGACACCATCAACTCCGTACAGTAGTAGGTGAGTCAAGGACCCAACTACTTCCCAAGCTGCCACACACACAGCATCCATCTTCCCATCCAATGATACTTCCAAGTACAGCGGGACTTTCTCCTCGATTTGCCTCCTCTCCAGCCTACCACAGTCCAGTATCAGAGTGCCCACATACCGAACACATCTACCAGTAGGTAGGTACGAACACCTTTGTCGCAAGCACCGAGATAGACTCCCTCAGCCCTCTCTATTCGTATGCAAATTAGTTCATACCCCCCTATGATTATTTTACAGTAATGGAAAAGCCTCCATGTCTCAATACCGAAGCACAGCCATCAAGATCTCGCGCTCCCCTACTCCGTAATCTACAGAATGTGGGGATGCGACACGAATCGATTGCCGTCGCCGTCCCCTTTTCTTGTGTTCTATTTTCTGTTTCTTACCCGCGGGCTTCTGAACAAAGCCTTCTTTGTATGCAAGCAGGCATGCAGGCAGGTAGGCAGGCATAGACCACCTCCTGTGCTGTGCGACTTAACCTGCATCTGGTTTGTTCGAAGTATATACCGTACTCGTACTAAACAACTGATTCGAGGACTTACAGTGTATGATTATAAGCTCATCTCAGCCTTCCTCGAATTGCGTAGGGACTCCAAGACCCTTTGAACAGTCTGTTCTTTGGGCCTAGTAGTGACTACTGGCGTCCCCATTCCAAGTCAAAATGATGCTGCATTCGTCCAGATTCTCCTAAACTCGCCACGTTTCCCGCATCTTTAGATCCATATCCACAATAAGTCACTTTGAGTAATAATCAAGTGCCCACGAATTCGCCCCTCAGGCTGAGAATTACTCATTCACAGACGACCCGGAAAAGGAGGCGTCAGAAAGGCTACATTATTCGTATCATCTCAAGTTTCAAGCACACCACTTTTGTACGTCAGCCCCGTCCCCGTCTGATTCTGGCCGTCAAGGAGATCGGAGACAGCCCTCTATGAAGTGATAATTATTTAGAAACATGAGACCGAACTCAGGAGAGGGAATTATTACTTCGAATGCTCCACGAGATTCATCCTAGGGCAAACGCAAATGAAGGTAAATGACTTCGCTTTCTTCGCTTTCTTCGCCTTCTTCCCATCCCAATTATTACCTATCAAGAACTGTTACACCCATGCACACACACAACCAATGATCAAAGGTCATGGCTTCCCCCGCTCCAACAGACAATCTCACGATGATTGGCGAGACAGACCACAACATGCAGCTTGCTTCATGCTCGTCGCCGGCGCTCAAGCCCGCTATATCATGGTATCGTAATACGCCGTAATCATAATGCTATAAAATCCTTCCTTATCCTTCCTCTTTAATCAGCGTGCCGCTTATCATTCTGAAAAGCTGGTGTCACCAAAACCTGTACCCCTTCATGGTGCAGCAATACGTGAGGGATATCACAATACTTCCACCGAGGGAAAACTCTAGAAACTTAAGACAAGGCCAACACATTCGAGGTCCCAAGACCAAACCCCTCTCCAAGGAAACAGTTCGGCTTCCAAGCAAACTGATGACTCAATATTTGCCATCGCCAAAGCCGTCGCCACAGCCTCCTCCACCATGCCATCCATCGCTCCAGGCATCGCCGTGAGACAAAGAAGCTGTGACATAAGTACAGCTGCAACCTATCCTAACGACATCCCGCATCTTTTAGCTCCCGTGACACCATATCACCTGCTCTTTTCCATCCCCGCTAAGACCAAGCTTCTGCTCGCTCGGCTTTCCAACAGTCATTCATGTCTGTAACTACTCACTCTATCGCCGAATCCAAATCATCTCAATCATTACGAGATTCTAAATCCAACCGATCAGGGGGCAAATATAAGCGTTTGAGCTTGCTTGTACGAAGTAACACAGTCAGACGCGTGATTTTTGTCTCAACTGAGTCACCTGATGACAATACGGCTCCTATTATTGGCTTGGCTTAGGTAGTTGTACCGAAAATCTCGTTGGCCCGAATCACAAACCACGGCAAGCACGAAAATAAAATCTTCACGGCATGACCGTAGAAAACCTCCTCCCTCTCATATCCCGTAAATTATTGCGTGATAACCTTAAAAAAGCAGCTCCTTAATCGGCCGTCTCCTCCTCCCCCTTTGCTAACCGCGCGGCTTTCAATTTCCAAAGCCTCACCAATTTCTGACTCACCTCACCCTCACCTCACTTATCATCAAACCCCGAACTCCCCCTCTCTGCCTTAAAATCGCTGCCTTCTCCGAACATTCCCGATGCGTGCCATGACATCGACCGATCTCGCCCGATGTAGCTATGTTCGAGAAAAACGCATAGAAGGGACACCCTGCAGTAGCGCTGCGCTCCGCCGGGAGGACAACGGAGTAAAGATATCGCGAACAATGCAGCATGGGAGCATGGCATGACATTGAAAGAGAGCTCATTGGGTGGCGGGGGAAGGTGGACGGTGGCGGAGCGGGCTTGCATAAAAGTACGAAGTAAGTTTGTGGGTAAGTTTTAGCGCTGTGGAGAGTTTATGAATGCATGCGAAGCGGAGGTACAGGTACGGGAGCCTGGAACGGGTTGAGTGGTAAGATGAAAGGAGATACAAACTCAATCACGAAGTAAGAAGTGCAGCTGAAATTCTCTTTATTGTAAGATACGAGTTTGTGATGTTCTAGGCTTTGGATCTTGAATGGGATAAGGTAGAAGGGTCGGCTTTGCGATCTCGTATCCCACGGAGATATCGCCTTCTAGGTGACAGCTTCTCACTTATAGGGGGGTGGCAACTGGTCAGAGAAGATGAAAATCGCCGAAAAGTCTCTAGTAATAACATATCCGAGAAACCTCTATCTCGCTCTTCGAATTCCATCAAACATGCTTAGTAGTATCTTGCACGATTCTTCCTCCGATCGAAATTCCACTGCCTGATTCAAATCTCACACCACGTGATACTCAACTAATCATTTTAAAAATACAGATAGCTCCCCAACGGAATAGTGAAAGCTTGATCAGATTAGGATCGCGATAAGTAAATCGCAGTCTCGTACATGTAATGCAATAGAGGGCCAGCGAAATAAGCTTCCTCGCATCTTACTTGCACTGCCATTATGTTCTGCGCCGCTTCATGCCTTCAGAAGAGGGGCTGTGAGGGGTCATGTCATTCAACTCACTTGAATAGAACCTTTCTGCAGAACCTTCTATTTTAAGCCGAGTTTCTTCAACTGCTTCTCGTCCTCTGTAAACTCTATTACCCTACTTCGTACTCCTTACATTTATATGCTATAAAAAAAGGAATTCAATTTTCAAGGCGATGGAATTTCAGATGACCTCCATATGCCAGGAATCTTACCTTCCTTTTTCAAGCTTCACCCCGCGCATCCCTCCCTTACTAAATGGAATCGCCGTCCCTAAGTTCTCCTCCAGTGAGGCTAATAAGACCAAATTGCTTTTGAACAAACGATAGAGCGATACGTGAAGCAAAGAGAAGAGGCTGAGAATGGGGTAACCCAAAGGTGGGGTGGAGGTTAAGCGAGCGTAGTTGCGGGGAAGCCCCCTGAAATATCCTTCGCGCGAATCAATCTTCACATACAAAGCCCTTTCTGATAATCTGCTATAATACTCAATCCATCTTTTATTATACCGGCATAGAGAGAGAGAAAAAAGACAGGAGAGGCGGCCGCCTGCCGCCATCCGGTATGTGCAGCTGCTGAGCTGGTTTTTCAAACCGTGGCGTGGATCAAATCAAGTATCATGTCCAGGTCGTGTATAGTACTGTATTGCACTTTAAGAGCTATGGTATGTCCACTAAGAGAAAAGAGGCTGGTTTGCATTCTAGGTGTTGGAAGGTTACGGTATTAAGGGTCATGTTACCGTGCTGCGGTTGAGAAGCATATAGTGGCTAACAAAGCTCTTATTGTGTTGTGTTGAAGCGAACGTAAAGTTAAACTAAAGTGTTGCTCGTTTACGAGACTTGATGAATCAAACCAAAGATGTGCTGAGGAAGCAGGCTCTCACAACAAGGCCTACCCAATCACACATTGCGACACTCCGAACTTGCAATATTCCCATCTTTCATCCGGCCCGTTCTCCTATGGATGTGGACTAAGCCATCTGAATCGCTACCGCCCCACCTCCCGGAGGCGCGATACAGCTACCCGTCTCCAAAGTGATGCCCTGTGCAGTCCCCGCAATACAGCCAGTGTCGGTGTACCCTATTTACCGTTAGACGTTGAAATCTGAGCTGGAGGGTCTACTGTACCCTGGAAATGTGCACCAACAGCGCCGCCCCCTACTACCAGGTAGACAGCATTTGTCTTCGAGTCAATGGTGTAACAATGTCCCTCAACTGGAGAAGCATGACTGATGATGTTTGAATCAGATTGGCTACAGGTTCAAGTTTATTAGCTAACTATTAAAAACATGTCGAGGAGTAACATACCAATCACTGATACTAGCATACTGGTTGAGCTTCGAGTTTGCTGCAAGAACTCCTCCCCCGAGAAGAGTAGAGAGAAAAATGGTAGAGAAACACTTCATATTGGCTGGAGGATAAAGATTGTAAAGGTCGTAGTTTAAAATCAAGTAGAAGGATGAGGAGGAGTAGCTATAGGTTGAGGAATAGGATAATAAAGAGAGGAAAAGGTTCAGACTTATATAGTAAATACATCATTGTAAGGGACTTCAGTAAGAGTAGCTAAAGCCGCTCAAGAACAACTCGCTTTCGCTCAACACCTCGCTTTTGCCAAACAACTCGCTCTTGCTCACTAAAGGGAAAGGAAGTACCCCTTTAGTGCGATCGTCAAAGCCTAATGATTTCAGCTTAACTATCCCTTCCTGTTTGGGCGAGAAAAAGACTTGGCAGTACATAAACAGTGGAAGTGATAGTCAAAGCAACTTAGCAGGATATCTAGCGAAAGCGAAAGCGAGTTATCTAGCAAAAGTAGGCTATCTAGAAAGCCCACTCTTAGCCGTATATAAAGAGTAAGTGTTTGGATTACCGGATCGGCAAGGGTGTTACGTTTTAACTCAAACGTTTACTCGTACTCGCCTTTTTTGAAGTCTGATAGTGGAGACTGTTTTTACTTTATATTTGAAGCTTATAAAATAAGGTAACAAGGTCAAGCAGAGGAGAGGTAGTATATAATCCGATACTCTATACTGATTAGGTATTTGGGTATTAGTTCAGCATCAAATTGCAATCACTACCTAGGTGGATATCTTAGAATTTTTTAATTATACCTCCGCATAGGCCTCTTAAAAAGTCTTTTCCATTTTGGAGTTCTCAAATTACACTCTTAGCAGACGCTCTAAATGGTTACAATTATAGGTGATATAAAGCAAAAACAGTATCCACTATTAGACTTAAAAAAAAGCGAGTATACAAAAAGTGAAAGGGATAACTAACCGGGAGCTTTAATACCTTAGGCAAAACTAGAAGAAATATAAGTAGATAATATAGTAAGAGCTTATTAGTATTATAAGATAATCACTTTTACTATATATTAGGTTGCTGTAGACTTGATTTCATTAATACTCCGCGCGGCGAAAATTAATTCGAGCCCCGCCTTTTCTAAATAGTGAGGATTTACGGTAATAAACAATGATCTGCTAGTATTAAATTATATTCCTAGCCACTCGATGAGTCAAACAGGGTGTGCATTGTTCAAGGGTATTATTCAAACCTAAGAAGGGAATCAGATTACTTTTCAGCCGCGCGGGGTAAGGGTATAGAGCCAGTTATACTGCATCTGCGGGATCTATCCATTCATTCCACGCTAAACAGACTTAAAAAAAAAGGCGAGTACGAGTACGGAGTAGGTCTTAGTGGAGAAAGTGATGCCGTACTGTACAGGATCCTCTAGGCAGCAGCAGTAAAACCCCGCATTTTCTTTCTCCCAAGCAAAAGCGCAGCGCCATTTACATCATAGTCTGTCTGTTCGCTCTACAAACACGGTATATGATACGAACGGGTTGAGAGTTCATTTGCTTGTTGTGCGAGAAGGGGGGAGAATAGGGCTTAGGCAAGGCTCGCAGCATCGAGGGGGGATGGCGAATACTTTTCCTCAAAATTTCTAAGAATTATTATTAGTGTCACATAGTGCACTGGTATGGCCTAGGATCGTAACTTATTAGTGGTTCTGTGGTTGCATTTCTAGGTGTAGAAGAGGTTCTAGCTAAGGTTGCGGCGACGAGGTTATACCTCTTCGCTGCTTAGTCATCGGAGCTAAGGTCACGTGTCCACGTCACGCATATATCCCAACAATTATAAACGTAGGAGGTGCAAGCACCTACCTAACCTGAAACCCTATACGGACTACTTTA
>QGMG01001254.1:0-10564 GCA_007825325.1 Lachnellula cervina
GGTGAAGTGGAGTGGATTGGTTGTTGACAATGGGTAGATTTTCTTGTTTCTACGCTGCATCGGGTCCATCTCCCTCCTTTGGATGAGAGCTATGAAGGTCGAGACGGGAAGCGGATGACGGTACCCCGCTTTTCGATTCCGTATTTTGTTATTCCGAAAAAGGATACGGTGATGGAACCACTAGAGGGTGACTTTGGAGAGAGGCAGCAGAAGTATGAGCTGCTATCGTTTGGAGAATATCAGGCCAAGAAGAACGATGATATATTGAGGTAAAGAAAGTAGAGTATATGACCTTGGCGTATGCGGCGCTCAATTCTAAGGGAGAACCTATATAGTATCATTCTGTCTGGCTTTGCTACAATACGCAATACACGTCAACCTAGCTCCCTCGACCCTGCTTCTCCGTCGCTTCTTTCGCCAACTTCACCATATGTCCACCCATACCCTTCATCTCTCTCCAGTTCCTCCTCAATACCCCCGTACTAGGACCCATATACACCCCCCAAGGGTGTTGCGCCGAAACCGCCCACATATCCTCAAAATTAACCACCGAGCCCATCTTAACATTCAGTGCATATAGCTCAGACCAGACCAGCCGAGATGAAATCTTGAACGTGCCATCGTAGCCTGGCTTGTACATACCGCCTTTGGGGGGAGCTGATCGTGATGTAGGAGTAGGAGCTGAAGCAGAAAAAACTCTGGAGGGGTCGAAAGTAGCGTCGATGGCGTGGAGAAAGCCTTGGAAATCCCCAGTTGCGTTATCAGATTGGTCTTTTGCGTAAGAAGATACGCTCAACGGCGTCGCAGCTAGAAAAACCGTGGCAGAAAGAGCTTTGGCAAAGGTAGAAGACTTGGCTGAGCCCTGGAAGTGCTGCCGTGCTGCATCTAGATTGCCTTCGGGGATGTTATCCGCATCGCGGCCGTCAACCCATTGGAGAACAGCTTTATGCTTGATGTTGTCTGAGCCAACGATACCGTCCCAGACGCTGTCAAGTGCAGTTTCCAGTCTCGTACGGATGGCGTCCCATTCGTCGTCGGTCTCGGTGTAGGAAAGGCGGTAGATGACAAAGCCAAACATTTCGATTGCATCCTCGCTCAGATCCCGGACCCAGGTCTCTGGGCTTGACGCTGGTGGGTTTTCTATATGAGGCTGCAAGGTCTTGTAGACGACCGTACGGTCACTGATGAGGCAAAACTGCTCCAGAAATTCTGGGAACGCACCCTGCGCGTGACGGGCAGCAATTTGTTGTGTTAGAACGTCATTTAAGCTGGTATTGAGGTAAGCCATTCGCTGCTGCTCGATCTGGGAATAGATTCTGTTCCGCTCTTCGCTGGGACCATCGATTGCGGCTAATCGTGGGTCGATGCCAAATGCCATGACAAAGCCATCTACGAAGACTAGTCAGCCTACCCCTAGAGAAAAGCACGCAGACCAATCTTAGTCAATCGCAAAGCGTACCTGCGCGGAATTTTACTATGATCTCGACGTCACGGTAGATGTCGAGGATCTTTTCCATGACCATCATTGCCCAATGGTCGATTTTGATAGAGGCCTGGGTTCCGTTTACTTCTCGCAGCGTACTGAATGCTCCATGGAGGCGGGTGAGCCACATCATATGTAGTACTTTGAGATGCTGATACATCCATGAACGGACCTGCTGCTCCATGAAAAGGAGATGGAGACTGTGAGATTTAGCAGATGAAAAGTTCACGTGGGAAAATGGTGTCAAACTGGACGTATTCTTGCCAAAGTCTGCTGATGCTCCAGTCCGCAACAGCTTCTCCGCGCTCTGCTCTCAGAGCATTCATGGCGTCTTTGAAAATATCCAGCTCGAGAAAAACCTTGTTGAAGACATCTCGCAGCTGGCCTTGGGCTTCTGGTTTGCGCCAGTAATCAAAGACCTCAACTACGGATCGAAGAATAGCCAGCGCCTCTTCAATATTAGCTTCGTCGTCTAGCCCCCTGGATTTCCACAGAGCGTCAGATACTGGAGCCACCCCGAACCAGATCTAAGAAATTAGCTTAGTGGTTCGACGCGGGTTGAAGACTTACTTTAGATTTCATGATGTTGAAACTCGCCCCATTATCGGCTGAGGATAGACGTCTTCCAGCTTCCTCTGGAGACAGATTTTGTCCGGCGAATTGGAATAGCTTGCTGAACATATCGTCCATGCTCGTCATCGCAAGCGTGACTCTGAATATCGGAGGCGGCGATTCTCCTCCCATGGCTCCAAACGGTCCTGATGCAGGCATGGGTAATTCAGAATATGGTTTCGGAGCCCATTCAGAGTATTTCTTGCTGAAGTATTGCATTTCTTCCGCGGGCCAAAGTGGAAGTTCTGTCTTTTTCCCTGGGAAGTTGCCCGTTTTGGCTGCATTTAGGAAATGATGCAACGTGGCCATCTCAAATGGAGGCCGTCCGGCTGTAAAATTGTCAATATTAGGCATTTAGTTTGAAGATTTTCACATGATCAAAATAGACTTACCAACAGGCTCTTCCGCGTCTTGAGGCCCGATGCCTCGGAATTCAGGGAACAGATGCGCGTTGCTGTAGCGCTCTCGCGCGTTCGGGATATTTGGAGCGTTGGGCGGCATTCCGCTCTGATGGGAGCGACAACTGAAGACCTGGCTGAAACCGCGACGCTGAGAACACTGATGCGAAATACGTGGGCGTCTCTCTCGATGTCTAGAGACGGGGTTGGAGATCCAAACGGGGCGGTTGAAATTTGTAGTCGCTAAGAGACGGGCTGCAGCAGATGAAAAAGGGACACCGGTGGGGTGATGGGCTCGCCTCAAGAGCATGATAGGAGGGTTATGCTACAGGCCGCACTACGGCTTTGTGTTGGAAAACTCATCGTCTTTGAGAAAGGGCGATTTTAATTTTATATCTTTCTGCCTGCTGTTTTAGATTGGCTCTGGTGGCTGGCGCCAAGCGGGGTTAAAAACAGGCAACGCGTTTGCCTTGCGGCACAGAACGCGGGATCGCGTGACTTGGTAAGGATTTCTAGCTCAGGCAGTGAGAATCAATTCAGCTAATTTATACAAGTTTGATAAAATGGATATATTAAGTCCAGCGTGCCAAATTAAGGATATCTAGCCTTGATCTACTTGCGCGAGACTTAGAACTTGTGCAGAGGATTTCTACATCATTGGCGTGTGGAACGGACTCTGAAAACCCTCATATCTCCGTTATGACTAAGCATACATACATACCTCCGCTCCGCGCAACACTGAACACTCATCGGCATCTGATGGATTTAGTGGGAAAGAGGATTCTGCAAGGCTATCATGGACTCGGGCGCTCTTAAATCCATGGAGGAATATGAAAGCGATGAGAATCTGACTGTGTTGCGGTGCAGTTAGTAAAGGATGCGTCCGTCATCGAAATGCGTATGAAACGTATATATATATATACAATGCCGCTCCGCAGAGCTGCCATTAGAATCACAGCCCTCTCATCACCCAGGAACCACAAACATGGTCTCAACATTCTCCGCCATATTCCCACCAGCCCCGCCCTTCACGGAGCGTGATCTCGGTGACCAAACGGGAAAGGTACGTAGGCCCATCAACCACGCATCTACACTGTACTAGCACCGTTATTAACTATGTTAGGTATTTATCATCACCGGTGCTGCTTCCGGAGTTGGCTTTGAGCTGGCCAGGATGCTGTATTCGAAGCACGGCTCTGTGTATATCGCAGCGCGATCCAGCAAGCGAGCCGACGAAGCGGTCACGAAACTGCGGCTTGCGCTTCCAGCTTCGCAAGGCCGTTTGGTGCCACTGGTTGTAGACATTGCGGATTTGGGCACGGTGAAAGGGGCCGTGGAGCTGTTTCTGGGGCAGGAGAGTAGGCTGGATGTCTTGGTCCACAACGCCGGTGTTATGGAACCGCCCGTTGGCAGCACGACGAAATTGGTAGGTCGAGATGGGTGCATGGCGGTCAGAGATACAGGCTAATTACTGATGAATGAGCCAGGGCCATGATCTCGAGATCGGAACACATTGCCTGGGCCCGTTCGTGCTAACTACACTCCTACAAGACGTGCTGAAGCGCACAGCAGCCATAATGCCAGCGCGTCCACACAGCGTTAGAGTCCTCTGGATCGCGTCGCTCCTTTCGCTGGGGCCCCCGCCGGGCGGTATGGTGTTTGACGAGGGCGGCGGCCCGAAGGCGATTCCGAAGGTGTTCCCGAATTACATGCAGAGCAAGGTTGGCTGTGCGTGGCTTGCTTCGGAATTCGCGGCGAGGCTGGAGCGGGATGGGGTTATGAGTGTTGTGAGTCGGCTTATACTTATATCGATTTCGGGAGTTGGTACTAATAATAATGGGAAGGCTGTGCATCCGGGGTTGATGCGTACGGAGTTGCAGAAGACGATGCCTTTGCCTGGACGCGTGATAATGGTACGATATAGTATTCAAGCCCTGCGCAAAGAAAGACGAAGAACTAATATCGTGGCCGGGCTTTAGAGTCTTCTGTTTAAACCTGCGGTATATGGAGCGTATACAGAGCTATACGCTGCGTTCTCGCCTCAGCTTACGGTGGACAAGATACGTGGCGGGTATGTTATAGCATGGGGACGTGTTGAGCCTGTGCCGAAGGATATTGCAGATACGCAGAAGGCAGCGACATTCTGGAGGTACTGTGAGCGCGAAACTAGCATGTATGTTTGAGCACGTCTGTAGAGTTATCATATTTCATTATTCCTACTTATTTGTAAAAATGTTATTGAACACTATTTAGCGATTATACATTAGGTTTACAATATTTACTCTACCAAAGCCTGCCTTTCGCTCCGAATGCTCATAAAGGCAACTTTATGTCGAGGTGCTGTTTGAGGTGCTGTTTGAGGTGCTATTTGAAGAGGTGCCCATGGAGATGAAGTCGTGGATATAGTGGTAGGCCGCCACGGCCGAGTAGTGCAAATTGATACCATGGCCAGTAAGAGGGGCCAAGTAAGTGCCCGTGACATTGGTCTTCGGATACAGACTAGTAATAGCTGCCTGCGCAAGATTTGTTGGGTACGAGCAGTTTCCAGTGCAGAAGGGCAAGTCGCTGTCTCCGTTCACGACGGCGACCGAACCGGTGAAGTTGGCAGCAGGCGCAATGACTGCCATTTCGGTGAAGAGCTCGCCGAAGGTGACGAGTCCTTTGGTGGCCTCGGCTAGATTGAGGATGTTGGGATCGAAGTTTTGGGCATGCAGGAATGCGATCTGGTTGGAAATCGAGGTACTGGAGACGAGGTAGCCGTTGCTGAGGCCGCTAAATCGCAAGGGCTGGTTTTGTGAGGCAATTGCAAGGTTCAGCCCTGTCGAGAAGGGTGAGGATCCCGTGGAGTTTACTGAGAATCCAGTGAGGATGGCTGTGTTGAGTGAGCTGGGGTATTTTGCGGTGATGCCTTGGACGAGAACACTTCCGTAAGAGTGTCCCGTGCCAATCACGGTGGTTGGTTTAATGTTGCTCATTGTACCATTCTTTAGCATTGTGATGAGAGATTGGAGGATTTCCAATTCAAGAGGACTCTGGACGGTCAATGCATCGGGCTTGGATGATTGGCCTACACCAAGGCGGTCATAGAAGAAGCTGCGCGGAGGGTCAGTTCAACTGCAAGTGAGCATTTGGGGCGTGACAAACGTTGCGTGGCCAGCCTGGGTTGCAACATCAACATAAGAATAGCCTGGAGCAAAGTCCCAGTAATATCTAAGTACCTGTCAGTACCGTGGATGTGAGATTGGACGCGGATCTGATGCATACCTGTCAAAGCCAATGCCATGAGTAAGAATCTCAACCGTTTTCGGCGTGGTATTGTTCGCTGGGGTGCACAAAGTTGCGCTGATATTATAAGTTCCATTCACAGGCTGCGTTCCGGCCATGAGCTGTTGCATAAAAGGAGAACCACCTGTGATCATTGAGAGGACTGTCTGGGTCACCCCAGTCTGATTGTCGGGGACGGCGAAGTTGAAGGCCATGTTCATCGAGGTGCTGGCTTGCACGGGCACTATTCCAGAGACGCAGACAGAAAGTCCTCCTCTGGATGGTTGAATTGTTGACTGTGTGAATCCAGAGGTGCTTGGTGCCTGGACCATAGCTGGAATAGCTCCCCCGGGATTCGATGATAGAAATTGAGCAGATTGTCCAGCTGCAAGCTGAAGAGACTGGGCGGCAGCGCCGCTGGCGAGGGCAAGAAAGGAACCACGCATGTTGATGGGCGATATTTTGATATTGGAATTGAGTCGAAAAACAATGTGTACTCTATAAGAAACTGGAGTTTAGAAAGAGCTGGATATGAAAAGGCGTGGTCCTCACAGGCATGCGTACAAGTACTTCTTTCTCTCCGCCAACCAGAGAAGATGCTGTCATTTATGATGGCCAATTGGCCGTGGGCTACAGCCTCGACCATAATGACACAATGATGATCAGTGAAAAGAGCGGAGATCTGTGTTGCGGTATGACGCGCTGATGGCGTTGAGGATTACGGATACAGACGATACTTCATCCGCTCATAGCCTGGCTGGGCCCCCTGACTGTAGTCTCATCACTACCGTAATGGGAACCAGCACGGTACTGTACCTGCACATCACTTCCCACATCCAGGTTTAGTGTTCGGCATCAGACAGATCCCGATCTTAGCTCTTGCTCTTACCCTGCCTTGAGTAAGCTTAAAATCTTTAACCCCGTGCAGGCGGGTCATTCTCTTGGGGGAACAGAACAGTCCGAACGGCATCATCGGCATCATCGGCTCATGAGAAAACTTTGTACCTGCCCTGCCCTGCCCCTGCGAACTTTGAAAACAACCGCATATAGAAGTACAAGTGGTGCAATTGTCCACAATACACCGATAAGTCCGGCGAGCTCAGGATGAGCATATCGTATTTTCTACGCGGCGGGTTGACTTCCGCGCAGAACGTGAGCCTGTGCCTTGAAAGCTCGTGACTACCTACTCGAGTATCGGTAATATTACTCTTGTGATATTCAAAGGTAAGTTTCCTCCCGGCAGATGAATCGATCACAGAAGGAGATTATGATCTTCCGTGTCCTTGCAGTGAAACAACTGAAGCAATATTGAAGGAGGGAGATGATGGATATCACGTGGTACTCCTTCACTGAAATTAGCAGTGGCTGGAGAAGCTGAAGCCTAGAAAAAACACAACCGATGATATTCTACAAATAAACCCACGAAAGATGATGCTTCTCTGATACATCTTCAGTTCGCGGTCCCCTTTATCGACATGGGCACCGCAGATGTTAGCATCGCGGCAACAGCACTCGCCATTGCGCTGGTCGCATTCGTGACAGCCTTGGGCCAGCTACTGCAACAATACTTCGCCACAGCCGATGGCTATCGCCGATGCCAGAGATCTGTAATGGGGGAATGGGCAACACGGACACGTCTGAGATGGCGATGGAGGGAGTTTCGCTTCGAAACTCTGTACACCACGCCGGAAATATTCATGACTAGCACTGGACCCGACAGACCAGATCAGGTCTTGATTGAAGGTGAGGCCAACTCAAGAGCCGTGACGTTGGCTCCATATCCGCGCACTTCTCCGCAGGGGACTCGGAATATCAATGAGACAGTATGTTGGGTGACGTTCTTGCATCAACTGCATATGCTGGGTGCACGAAATGGCTTATGCGATACTCCGGGAATCAGTCTCCCTGCTCTCTGTTTTCAAGAACGATCATGGGATTTCCAGCTCCCGGATGTGGTGCGGCCCCTCGCGGTCTGCACCGTCTCTGACATTGCCATCATGGCGAGACGTCTGGGTATGCGATGGAAAGATTTCCGGCCCTACGATGGAAGTCTCAAGGCCGAGGGACATTTCCATGTAATGACATCTACAAATGTGAGATCGCTTGGGATTTTGCTACAGTATAGCTATACCCGGAACGAAATTTGGCGGCCAGCGCTTCGGTCAGGTCTTCTTCGAGGTTACACCAAACAGAAAGAAGAGAGATACATTCCCTCCACCGGAGCCGACCTCTTCGGATTCGGTTTTATCAGTGGTAATGCGGGGATTCATATACCTCGATTTACTATTGGAACGCAGGATGAGATTGTGACTTCACTCGGTCTCCTAGATGAGACGGGAAAATCTGCAATTCATATACGAGAAATTCTGCACCGCTACCCAGGTTTTTATCCTCCGACTGGTGACTTGGTTGCCATGACTATGGAAATGGTGCGACTGCGAGGGCGATCCCATGTCCAAGTTCCTGCTCCAAGCGGGAATATGCATGGCTTCTCGACGAGCCCGAAAGGCCGACAAGCCTTTCGTCTTTGCCTCGAACAATTTGTCACAGAGGGCAATAACAAATTTGGTCCTCAGACTGCGGTGGTTCTCTCGGCTTGCAAACATCTCTCCGAGACCTGGAAAGAATGGGAAACTGAAAGGTTCGATTCGGCTGAGGCTCCAGACATATCTGACCGCCTTATGCCGGCCTACTTAGATGCCGTTCATGAACAATTTGACAACCTGAAGCAATGGATCATAATCCAGAAGGGACCTATATACCGAAATGTACTTGGGGCCCATATCCGACGTGCAATAATCTATAAAGATAATGACAAGGCTGTCTTCGCGAACTGGAAGACTCTGAATCCAAACTATGAGGCGGACGTTAAAGAATATTTTAGATTATGGCCCTACATCCTAACAGATCTACCAAGTGGCGAGTATGAAGATTACGACGAAAAGGCTCTTTGCGATATCTGGATAGTTATGTTATTCCGAGCTTGTTGCTGGGGCGCTTGTCACTTCTTTGTTCCGGGCGAACGAGTACCCTCGGAATACTATGGGAGCCAGCTACCTGTTTATATAGGTTAATTCGAATAATGAGTATCATAATCTCACCAACTCCGCTAATTTTTCCCCTCCCTCAACTCGCAGGCGAGCACACTCCCATCTCGGTGTCGATACACGCCAATCTCCGCCCCTTGGTTAAACTCACGCCAATACCCATGCTTCTTGGAATCCCCTTGGCTGCAACGTTGCCACTTGAGACACTGCGACTGTAATCCCTTTTCCTTCAGACTCATTCCATCACTTGCTTCCCAGCCCTTGTCTATTGCCCAGGAAGGTAGCAAATACAGCACAATACCTAGGTGCGCCATTAGTAAGTCAACACCCACGATACCTAGGGACTTCATGAACTCACGCAGCAGTTCCAACCAGCACTTCGCGAAGCTCGGCTTTGGTGAAAAGCGACATGAGAGGCGAGAATGTCAGCACTGAGACCAACATAACGGTGGTGATCCAAGCTCGGTCGAGCGGGATCCAGAGCAAGATGAAGACTGGAATGATGAGGATGCCGACGGTGGTGATGACGCTAAGCAGCTTTGTAACTGCGGCGATGCCTGTCCCTGAGTACTCTTCTATCGTAGTGCTATGGGCATGGTCAGGCGATTTCTAGAATACTACCTGGTGGGAATCAGTTGCGTATGCATGCAATGAAAAAATAATAGATGTCATACCCTGATACTGGAAGAAAGGACTGAAGATTCAAAGGGAGCAATTTTAGACTGTCCATCGAAATCGTCGGGGTTGAAGATCCAGTCGTATTGCCCACCGCCGACGGGTTTATTCCTCATTATCCAGTGGAAAACGCTCAAGTGATCTATTTTCGAGGGTCGATCTAGTGTTCTGAGTCTCTGATCATTGAAGAGCAGTGTATCTGTCAAAGTCATCAGTTTTCATTAATTTCAGCATAACATGTCTTGTTTGATTCCTTGCCCTTGCCGTATTCAAGAAGTTTCTCTCGCAGTTGTTTCAACAGGTCCTTTTGAGCTAGGTCCTAGTCACTTTCACATTACGCAGTCTTAAGTCTCCATGCAGTTGGAGATCCAGGATTTTCATCCAAATTGTTAAGCGCTGCCAACTTATGCTGCAGAATCTGGATCTCGGCTTGGAGGTGGACAAGGACTCGACAATGGGCTAATCCGAATCTTCGGAAGATGGTCAAGTTATCTTTGCTGCTCAGAGACGTAGCATCCGGGCATCGGCGCAATTCGATAGCAATATGCCTCAGAAAAGCAGTTTAATATATCATATAACTCTGTTTCTAGTTGCCGTTAGAAGTCGCAATTTTAAGAGGGCTATATGGCACAATTCTCTAACTAAAATTTACCAAGTGAACAGTGTACAATTGTTATTAGTATCACAAGGTGATCACTTCTACTGCAGTAGATGATAATATAGGGTTGATTCGTAGTAGTATTAATGCATATCGAGGATGCGTTACTATAGAGGGGAGAACCCCAGGTGTGGGCATTTAGCTTAGTCATTATGCGCTAAGTTACATGACTGCAGCGTCTCTCAGTCATGCCCCCGAATACTATATTAATATTGCAACAACTGTGGTCATTATAAACGCAAGAGACAAGTAGCAGCGTATTAAATGAGTTGAGTTAAGTTGAGTCGAGACATAAACTCAACTTAACTCAACTAAAAATATATCCGACTTAGACTTAACTTAACTCGACTTAAGTTAACTTGAGTTAAATTAAGTTATAATCTAAAAATAGAATAAAAAATAGAATAATATATTTTAAGCTTAATAT
>QGMG01001255.1:0-10550 GCA_007825325.1 Lachnellula cervina
CTAAACTATAGATTATTTATCCTTCGATTACACTAACTAATTTGCTATTAAGAGGTTTATATACTAACTTTCTACTAACTTAAAACCTTTTGCTTTAACTTCTAGAAATAATAGTAGAATACTACTATTATTAGGTAGCTATCTATTCTTTTAGGATTCTAGAACTCTAGGATTTCAGGATTCTAGAACTCTAGAATACTATTACTTATAGATTTGCTTTTAGTTTATATTCTAAATAGGTGTTTTCTTCTTTTCTTTATTACTATTATTTTCTTTTCTTCTTTATACTACTTCTTTCAAATTTATTATATACTTTATATCTAAAAGAAAAGCTTATAATTACTATTTAGTAAATAGAGTAATAGTAAAAGGTGTATATAGCTCTTAAGCTACTTAATTAAAGAAATCAAATCAGCTAATTATTAGCTTATATCTAGTCTTAGTACCTTGATTCTTAAGTAACTATTAATGCAATTGCTTATAAACTAATAATACGCTCTTATAAAAGTTTATTATTTAAATTTATTTTTATTTAAAAGAGCTAATACTTTATTAGTAAGAGCTAAGACATTCTATACTTTGCGCTAGTATGTCTAGGCTCTTATACTTATTAAATTACTAAGAAAACATTATAAAAGTATATATAATATATCTTATCCCTTATAGAATAATAAATAACTTATTTTAAGTCTTGCTTTAACTTATAAAGTTAATAGAAATACAGCGATCAGTTATAACTAATAATAAAAACTAATAAGAAGTATTATTATAAAAGTGTAAAATCTTATATAAGAGCTTATAACTTAGTAGTAAAAATGTTTATCTATAATAAGTTACCCTTTTTTTTTCTTAACTTTACTCCTTACTGTAGTCTACCTTTTCTTTTGCGTCTCAGCTATATTTATTATAATAAAAGCCTTTATTCCTTCCTTATTTAGCCTGTGTGAACAATTCCTTTCCACTATTTTATAGTTGAACTGCAGGGTTACCTCACTGCAATTTGAGTATTCTAGTAATTAATTTCTTTCTTAAGATTACTCTCTTCACTTTCTAATAATATAATATTCCATTATTATTATATCACTAGATTATATCTCTATCTTATTATAAGATCTTCCTTTTATTTCTATTATTACTATATTACAATTTCCTTATTTTTCTAATCCTACCTTACTATTAATATTTACTATAGCTACTTCTAGTTATTAAAAGGCTATTAACCCACCTTTATAACTATAGTAAGGGACTTATCTCCGCTTTAATAACTCTATTCTTACAGCTTCTAGTAGTGGTTATCTTAGTGTTAGTAATAGTGGTAATAGCGGCAGTAATAATAATTCTAACTATTAATCTTAAGCTCCTAGTTTAAGCTATTATAAGGCTTGTACTAACTTGTGTCTACTAATCTAATAAGAAGTCAAGCAGGCTATAAGTCAAATAGAAGTTATTATTCTAGTAAGATTGTTCTCTAATACTAAGATAGTTTAATCTCTAATAGGTTCTATTTATACTTCTACTTGCAGCAGTTCTATATACAATGCTAGTCCTATTAAGAGTTATATTTTTAATGTCCGTATAAGTATTTCTTGTTTTACTATTTTATAGCTTTGCTAACTACCTATTCTATATATAGGCTAACAATTCGATTAGTCCTACTTGCTAGCTTATTAAGTACTAGTGGCCCTATAACTAGAGTTTTGGATCTAAGTGGCAGACAAGTATTCTGCGTCTATAGCAGATACTAATATAGTGTCCGCTCTAGTTTTATTAGACTTTAGGTAGGGATATTAATCTAAGCACTATCCGGGCCTAGTTTAAGAATTATTAGGCGTGCTTAATCTATATTAAGGGCAATAATAATAGCACTTTTAGTAGCAATCCTTATTTCTAATATACTAATTATACTAGCACTTATAGTTAATTTTTCGAGTGTGTTAGCTTCCTATCTAATATTGCTAGTAAAGAAGTGAAGCATAACAAGTGTACTAACTATTACTAGAGTTAGTAAGGAACTTATTGCTCCCTTTACTAAGATTATTATAAGTTTTTCTCTACTTCTTTATAGATTAGGTTTATACTAACTAAATAGCTTAACCTATATAGCTATCTTAAGCTATTACTCCTATCTAGTCTACTAGTCCTGCTTAAGCTAGTGCTCCCATTTAAGGCACGCGCTAAGCTAGTGGCTAATATGCTCTTATATTAATTCCTTAGTCCTATATGCACAATTCTTACTAGCATCTTTATATAGAAATGCAGCTATTTAATAGCCTTAACTTAGAGACTAAGAATAGTTTATATAAGGCCCTTATTTATATGCGCTATATAATGCAGCAGGTTTAGGCTTACTATTGCCTGC
Source organism: Lachnellula cervina (assembly GCA_007825325.1). NCBI lineage: Eukaryota > Fungi > Ascomycota > Leotiomycetes > Helotiales > Lachnaceae > Lachnellula > Lachnellula cervina. Next base: position 2,360 of record QGMG01001255.1, read on the forward strand.
TTGCTAATAGTATAACTCCTTCTGCACTTCCTGCCTTAATTCCTATAAGTTAGAACTAGTTAGAACTAATCCCTAATAATAATAATATAAATAATATAGCTTTCTATAATAATTACAATCTCGATTCTAATTCCGATTCTAACTAGGTGTCTCAGATAGGCTTATATTTGTATATAGTTTTGGTAGTATATAGCTAGAATAAGAGGGGAGCATTATCTACTAAAAGATCTACTAAAAAGAATAGAAGTCTTAGGCTAGAAAACATATCTATATTTATACTTTCTAGATATTATTAAACTAAGAGGCAGGTTTATACTTTTAGAATTAGTTATTAAGAGAAGCAGATTAATTTCCTTAGCAAATAACTAAACTCACCTAGATATCCTATAGACGCTAGTTGTCCTGTGTAACCCACTTGTAAGCTAGTATATTTAGGTATAGAAATGGGTTTTCTTTCTTATAATAAGACCTTATATATTTATTATAAAAGCCCCTTAGTTTAGCTACTATACTTCCCCTATTTGCGCCTTAGACTTTCCTATATAATTTCTAGATAGCATTCTATATATATACTAATATCCAAGTATGCTTCTAATACTTTGTACTCTATCTTAAAGTCTATAGATAAATAAAGTATATTCTAGACTAAGTAGCTAGACTATTGTAAAGATCTCTTAACTAGCATCTCAAGGGTTATAATATAGTTACGGATTGCTTAATAATATACCTGTATTAATTCTAGCTTAAAGGGGTGTATTCCTATTATAACTAGATCTAAAGAGCATATAGCTAAACTGTAATAGCATCTATAATATTAGTATAATAGTAAGGTTATCAATCTATTCCACTATAGTGTAAGCTAAGCTTCTATCTATAGTTGCTAGCTTATTTCTAAAGGTCCTTTCTATACAGCTCTATCTCTTATTTATATTGCTCTATTATATTTTATAAAGGCATTAACCTTTTAATAGTAGAGCTTTAGGAATTGAGGCAAAGCTGTACTAGTATGCTAGCTAATCTCTAGTTTATTAAAAAGTTAATTATATCTAGTTATCCTATTGCATTAAGGCTCAAGAAAGTTAAAACAGTGCTAGAATTGAATAATCTATATCTAAGGCTAAAGGGGGATTGTATAATGTTCTACTATATTACAAAAGCAAAAGTCTTAATAAATACTAGCTATAAGGTATTTGAAATAGAGTTGTAATCTCGCATCTTCAAATTTGGAGGTGTGCTTATTAAGATGCGTAAAAAGAGATTTTAATTTAGCTTGTAGCTAGGTATCTACTTCGATATTTATAGCTTTGCTAGCGTGATTAAGAGCTATTCTAATTGATTTTTATAAATATATAGTTAAAAGGTGAAAGGTGAATATAGTAATAGAATACTTTATTTAATTTAAGTATTTATAGTAGCAGGCAGGGTCTCTTAGTATTAATATTGCCTAGCCTTATAATATAATTTGCGCGATTTATGCGTTTTAGCCAACCTGCGGATTTTATACTACATTTTAGTTTAATAAGCATTAATATATTTATTTTCACTTTATTATACTAGCTTACAATTCTAAAGCACATTTACTATATTATAACCACTTTATAAACTTAGTAGAATTATCCAAAATAGTCGCTCTAATTATACCTAGCTTCAGCAAAAACAATATTATTATTATAGTCTATAGACTTAGTAGGCAAAGGAGTATACTAGAAAGAAGCATATATTAGACTATATCTCAAATATAAGACTAAATAGATAGGATTCCGTATACTAAAGACCTCTTAGCTAAGGCGAGGCATTATTTAATATTCAGACTAAGAAGAATACTATTACGCTTAAAAATAATAGTTCTAATTAGAAGGATCAAGATTTGGACTAGAAGGGGCCTTCTTAGTTTTCTAATAATTATTATTTTTAGATAAAACAAGCTCCACGCTTAAGCTATAAAGATAAAGAGAAGAAGCAAATTAAATATTAGAACTAATAAGCTCTAATTCTTAAAGATGCTTTACTTTAACCTTTGCATCACCTAATAGCAGATTACAACCCTGTAGTAATGGACTATATAGAGTCCTAGTACTATAAGAAGTTTTATTAGCCTAAATACTTTAATATTCTATTAATTAGATCTTCAGATAATACTATTCCTTTATATTTATTTGTGTTTATTATATATATACTAATATAATATAGGAGTCTTTAGAGTATATTCTATTAAACTATACAGCTACTATACTAAATTAACTTACCTTCTATTACCTATCTACTTAGCCAACTTAGTATAAATAGACCCAGCTTTAGTTTATTTAGCTCTGCCTATTCTAAAGTACAGGTTTTTTCCTATAATACTAAGTGCTCTAAAAGTAGCATTTTCTCTAGATCTTCTAACCTAGTACTAGAGTCTCTAGTAATATTCTAGAATATCTAAAAGAGCATTTGCAGATTTATTTAAAGAAGCTACTATATACAATTATAGGATTTTCCTTTTAGATATTAGAAAGCAATTTGGATCTATATATTCCTAATAGTAATATATCTCCAATTTAGCACTTAATAATATCTATACTTATATATATCCTCTAAAGCATTTCCTTTTAGATAATATCTCTAATCTGACCTTATAGTCTCTAAGAGCATTATTTTCTTATCTTGCGCCTTACTATAGCTATAGAGTAGAAGGCAATAAAGGCCTTTTTGCTTTCTTAGTTAATAGTAATTTCTAATAATCTTAATAGCTTAAGAGGAAAACTAATAACTTTAAAGGTTATAATCTTTTTATTCTAGCTAAACCTTCTTTGCTGCTAGTACTAGAATAGCCAAATTAACTTATAGTATCTAAGACTACTAAATTATATATACTAAAGAGAAACTAGAGAAAGAAGCCACCTTAGATTATTAAGGACAAGAAGAGTAATAACTAAGCAAAAGATATCTTAAAACACTTTAAGATATCTAAGAGAGCTGGGCTATATGCTTATTATTTCTATGTAGCTAATAATACTTCTAAAAAGTCTAAGACATATCTCTTAAAAGATAAAACAGATATAATAGGTATTATCTACTATTATAATATACCTTTATAATATCTAAGTATCTTTGCTAGAGAATAGTATAAACCTACAGCTAATCTGATTAGTGCTATTCTAAATAAAATGCCCCTTAGAGCTAATCCTTTCTTATAATATAATATTGCTTATATATTTAGTCCTTAGTTAAAAGTTTATTGGCCGATTCTTTTTAATCGACTTTATAGCATTTCTCTTAATGCATTTCATGCCTACGCATATAAGCTTTTATGTTTTCTTCAAAATGGCTCTATTTTCAAAGAAGGCCTTAGTTGATCCCACGGGGAAGAGTGTGAGACTGATTAGTCTATTAAGGCTTCTCTTATGAATACCCTTTATTATTCTAGTGCTTAGAACTGCTATGTTGCTCTTAATGTCCAAAGTATTTAATAAGCTAAGAAAATACTACTTAGGCTTGATCGAAACCTCCAAAACAAAGCAGCCTATACTATTAAAATTATTAATAATAAGCACCAATTCCTAGAGGAGTATTATAAGGAATAGGGGAAGTCCTAAAAGGAATTCTAGATAGAGATAAACAAGCATAAAAGCAAAGAGAAGAATATTCTTAAGGCTATAGTAAAATCTAAGAAGAAGCTCTACGAGTTCTTTAAGCAAGAACCTGCTTTTAATCTATTTATAAAACTTTATAAAACCTAGCATAAAATAAAAAGACTTTAGAAGCTTCCTTCAAATAACTCTAATTACAACTCTTATATAGAACTTTAGAAATACATTCTATAGAAAAGGGAGGAAAGGGCTAATCTTATAGCTTAGATAATAATTTTCTTAGAGTCTCTTAAGGATTAGCTTTAGGAAATAGAACAATCTATTAAGTTATAGCAAGAAGGTATAATCCTACTTAGGCTTAAAGTCTAAAGGACTATAATCCTTAAATATATATATAAATAAGCATTAGTAAAGTAATAACTTTAGATATATAAAACTAGAGGCTATAATGCTATTTAAAAGGAGAATATTAGGCTTTGTAGGCAATAAACCAAGACTCCCTTTATAATCTAGAGATATAATAAACTTTGCCTTAAACTCCTAGACCTAATAGTATAGGATCCTATTAGCTACTAGCTACTAGAGTTAGAATACTAAAAACTTTAGGTCCCTAAACTTGAAACAAGCACTAATATTATATAATAGCAGTTCGAATTCTATAAACAATGCATTTTACTCTCTAGAGAGTAGTCTGCATTTCTACTTAATCTAAAACTAATTTAAGTATTAGAAAATCGATATTATTTAGAGCAAGCCTATAAAGAAATAGAGCTCTTAAAGCAAGAGAGACTTCGCCTTACTTAGTATACATTATATTAACTATAGAAGATAATTCTATAATAGAAGCTTTGTGATCTAACTAGCTAAGGGATCTATAGATTCAGTTTTGCTATTAGTTCTATTTGTGTAGAATTTGTAGATATTATTAAATAAGCATACTAATTAGTAGTCCCCGAGCCTTATACTACTACCTCTAAGCTTTAGAAGTTAATTAAGAAGTTAAATAGTAAGTTTTCTATAATAAATAATAACTATACTTAATAACTAATATTTTTATCTTTAGCTTTGCTTTAAAAGTTATCTAAGAATAATTATAATCCGCTTGTTTCAGGAATACTATTATATAATATAATAACTTAAAGACTATCCAAAAACCCCTCTTCTCAACTCTATAAGTCTACTCGAAATAATCTAACTAGAGAATCCAAAGAACTAGTTTCTAATAATAATATATATTTAGAAGCAGGTCTCGAAGCATTAGATTCGAATAAGTCTAAAGAGAAGAAAGAAGATATTCTCTTAGATATAAAGTTAAACTAAGTAGAAGAGAAGAAAAATAAATAGTTTAGTAAATAGAATATACTAGCACTTATAGAAGGATTAGTTAATTTAAATATTAGAGAAGAAGAAGAGAATAAATTAGAAATATAAATATATATTTCTAGTTATATATTATATTATATAAATAGTTTCCGATTTTTATACTTAGTATTATTTGCTTTTCTAGAAGTTAAAGTAGAGTTAAGCATATATGCAACCTAATATAAATTAGTTTATATATTAAAGGAGTTTTAGAAATACTATACCTATTTATCTTTATTACTATCTTCCTTAGAGTTTTTAATATTATAGTCTAGATTTCTTAAATCCTTCTCTTTCTTCTAAGAATATAGATTTATATATTCTTATCTTCTTTTCCTTTTCTCTTCTAGTATATAACCCTTATCTTTAAAGCTTGTTCCTATATATTTAGCTCTTTTACTATATTCTAATCCTTTCTTATAAATCCTACTAGGTATATAGTTAGTGCTATAAAACAACTCTTATGTTTTTTAGATATATATAGAAAGCTATAGGCTAGACAATCTTAAGCCTTATATAATAGAAATAATTAGAAGTATATTAGTATAGTTTTCAAGTAAGCTTAGAGGAGAAGATATATTAATTAAGAGTGAAATAGTAGATTAAGTAGTATTTAGTAGTAGAGAAGTTAATTCTAATGCCCTATATCTATTAGTCCTATTATTTATAATATATATAAAACATACTAGTATTAGATATATAATAGATCTAAAGCCTCTTATATAGACTTATTAACCTATAATTCCTTGATTTTTATTTACTTGTTTTTAGAATATTTTGTTTTGAGGTTCTAAATAAGACGCTTTAATTTCTTTCAATCTAAAGGCGGCCTAAGAATTAAAGAGATTCTATTAATCCAAAGCTGTGTCTCTAAAGTAGAAAAGATAATCCCTAGGTTTATAAACTATTAGATAATCTATTTCTATTATTAGGACTATACTATAATAGAATTAAGATTAGTAAGTAAGAATATAAACATTAGATTAAAGATTATAGATTATAGTTTATATTTCTTATTTCCCTCTAGACCCTTTTAGGATATATAGAGATTAGTATTAAATAATTAAATATTAAATAAGAATTATAACAGTTTTATTTATTTAGAATTCTATTCTACTAATAATAGATGTAGATCTATATATAGATTCTTTCTATTCTTTCTAAGTCAGACAATTATATAGTTAATAAACATTTGTAGACTACTATTACTCTAAGCAATTAGTTATATTTCCTTCTACTCCTTCTATTATAACTATTATTCCTAATGCATTCGACTAAATATAATCTATTTCTCGAGGCCAAATACGCGTAAATACTCTCTCTTCTTCTTCTAGATACTATTTAATACCCTCCCAATCCGGGGTTAACTTTATAACCTATTCTATAAAAATATAATACTTTATATTATTATAGTATATAAAAGCTATACTAAGAGGAGATACTAGAGAAGCAGTAGTTAGTATAAAGATAAGTTTGCTTTTCTTTGCGCAGAAAGGAGAATATTAGTATTCTAGAGGGATATATTATATAGGACAATCTATTAATATTATAATTATTAGAATAGGAAACCAAATAGTATAATAAACTTATAGTTTAGATATATAATCCCACTTTAGAAGAACTTGTATTCTATTCTTTAATACTCTAATTTGCATTTCTAGACTAGTACTATATCTTACTTAAAGAGCAAAATAATAAAAAAGCATTCAAATTGTTAGCTCCTAGAAGCGGCTGTCTTATTAGTGTAGCGCGTATTATATACAAAATATATAGAATATATATAAGGTATAAGAGACATAGATTATAAAGAAGGAACTTCTAAAATATAAAATAGATATTAGATGCAAATTATTTCTTAAGGAACTAGTAATATTAAACCTTATAACACCTACTTCCATTCTCTCTACTATATATAATATAGCGTCTTCTTTTATAGATCCTAGCTGCTAAGGGAATATAAAGGGAAAAAATGCTAATATAATTTTTTTGGAAGAGCTAATAAAACTAGATTCTAAAGTCGCAACTAATCTTAGCAATATTATAGGCTTAATTACTAATCTTATAGAGAAGTATAATATTACTATACACTGCATTATTACTGCACTTAGGATTATAATTGAATTGCTAGACTTTAAATACTAGAACCGCTATAGCAAATAAAAATATAAACGCGTTTCTATACTAAAGAGATTCAATATATAAGAAGGGAAAGGGGCTACTAGTTTTAATCTTTTTATAGCTTCTATTACTTATAAAATGCAGAAAAATAATAAACTTAAAGGCTTTCTAGAGTAAGGGCAAAATATTATAAAAGCAGAGCAGATATAAAAGGCTCTAATAAAAGAAGAAAAAGAGAGTTGGAATGCTTAAGCTAAGAAGGAGAACTATAAAAAGGTAGAGCTAGTAGAAAACAAATATAGAAGCTATTAGTACTAAGCAGATAAGTTAGTGCAATAAGCACTTCTTACTATAAGAGTTCCATCTAGGAATATTTAAATTGTACTCTACTAATAAGTCTTTCTAGCTTCACTAGAGCTATAAATTAGAGACCTTATATTACTTATATATAACCAATCGCAATTATAACCCTAAACAATTAATAACCTTTAATAGCCTAATTCTAAGTGAGGAGATTTTTATATTATTAGATATAGAAATTTAGAGAGATATTATAAATAAGATGCATTATGGCCTAGAGCAGTTTAGTAGACTTATATAGAGCGGTTATAAGGATCCTCTATTACTTAAATAAAGTTCTTCTTATACTACTACTACTAAAGTATATTAAGATAGTAGGCATTAAATAGTAGAAGATTCCTTAGCAAAAATAGTTATACTAACTACTACTATAAGCTAATACAAGCAAGATTCTACTACTTGTTCTAAGAGAAATATAATATAGCTAGGAGGTAGTACTACTACTTGCCTAGCATTTAAGATAGTAGATAAAAGTGTTACTATATTATACTAATAAGTAGTACTATATACTAGTAAGATATACTAGAGTGCTTTATATAAAATAGACAAGTAAGAAACTAAAAGAATACCTACTAAAGAAAAGCAAGAAAAAGATCTAAGTATATATAATTTATAGTTAGTATATCTACTATATATTAATAATAACTAAATCTTTCGGTCAAGTAAATATAGTAGTTATAATATAAAGAAAGCAGAACTTCTAAATATTATTAATTTATTTAAAAATAAAAGTATTAGAATCAAGGCAATTCCTATTAAGGGAGAGAAAGGAGGAGAAA
>QGMG01001256.1:0-10551 GCA_007825325.1 Lachnellula cervina
ACCAACGCCCAGCGCGTCGAACATGTACTGCGTGAAGAGCGGCGCGGCGGCGCGCCGGCGGATCGGCATACGGTGTTTGCAGCTAGTGCACTAGCTGCGTAGACGAGGTACGAGTCGGTGAGGTAGTTGAGGTAGGCGACGAAGATCAGGATGATGGATGTGCCGAGGAAGACGCCGGCGATTGTGGGGACGATCCAGTGCACGCTGTTGAATTCGCCGCTCCAGGCGAACCCTGGATGTTGTGAGTAGAGGTCTGGGAATGGGAATGTGGGTATGGGGATGGGAGGGCTACTTACAGAACATGGTAACGGGGAACAGTATTCCAGCAATCATGGCGACTTGTAATCTATCCTCCGGGCGACCTACGTATCCGGCCAACTGCCTTTTTCTGTCTCGCGCAGAGACGGCGAATATCACAGCCCCACCAATCCCGGCTCCAATAGCAGTCCCAAGCAAAGGAAGCTCACCCACGCCGGAATTCCACCCTCGCTTCTGCTGGAAAACGATAGGATAGATGGTGAATAGCATGTAGAGCAGGGTGTAGACTACAGACAGGTAAATGGCGACGAACAGTGATATCGGATCAACGAGGATCTTCCATGGCCGTGTAAGAGCAATGCGGAAAATACCCCCCAGCGACCGATCAGTCTGCTCCACAGGCGCCTGAACATTTTCATACCCAGGAATCTTCAGACGCCTGAGCCGTTTCGCTTTGTTCAGCAGAACCTGCGTAGGCAGCGTCTCGGGAATAGTAAACATCAAAAGCTCAGTCACGCCAGAGAAAATAAGCATCACGTAGAAAATCCACCTCCAGTTCTCCTTGAGCTCCAGGAACCCCGCGATGAACGGCCCCAACGAAGGACCGATAAAGGTCATCATGGAGAACAGCGCCATGGCATTTCCTCGGTCGATAGGTCCCCATATGTCGGCGAGGACGCCCGGGACGTTGGATAGCGGCGAGCTGGCAAACGTGCCGGTGAGGAAGCGTCCGACGAGGAGCGCGGCGAAGTTGTTCGCGAAGGCGCAGAGGAAGGTGAAGACGAGGAATCCGGTGAACGAGATGTAGAAGATCCATCTCCTGCCATAGAACTCTGAGAGGGGGGCCCAGAATAACGGCCCGAAACAATAACCCAGCAGGAATAGGGTTATGACGAGTCCCACAGCTTCTTCAGAAACGTGGAATTCTTCTTTAATGCCCTGGAGGGTTCCCGAGGGGCTTGAGGAGGCAAATGTAGCGTTGACCACGAGGATCACGGACACTACCGTGATGTACCATCGTCGTGCTGTCGACCAGTTCTTGGGGTTCTCGATATCGTTTGGGGAAAAGTCGAGCTGGCCCTTGTCGTTGAGATGGAGCGTTTCGCCGGCTTGGAAGGCCTTGGAGCGGTAGGGCTTTGCGGCAGGCCGAGACAGCCACCGTTCAAGGCGGTCCATAAGTCTAGAACAGAGCTCTCTCTCGAGGGTTTGAATGCTGACAACGAAAGGTGTTTACGTGGGGAATTGAAGAAGAAGATAAGAGAAAATAAAATAAAATAAAGATTTGTAATATTTTGCCCCCTCGGAGGATATTTTTAGCTGGAAATTAGACGGCATTAAAGGTCAAGGGGGTAAGGTGGGGACTATCCGTAGTGGGGTGGGTGGGTTTACTTGGGGTAGAAAGGGGTGGCGTTGATAAATTTACTGGAGTATAGCTTCCTAGACGGGTAATCGGCACTCTCCCTTGCTTTAGCCTCCTACATTACTCGATATGTCGTCATCAAGGGGTTAACGCATTATAGAATATACCTAGGTACCTACCCACTCAGTTTAGCTCGTATATCGCCATCTTGGACTAGATGGCTACTCTCTAATATGCAAAATATAATCTATGATGAACGTGGCTTTTATGTACAGGACGAACAGTCCTTGCATCGCATCATCATTAGGTACAGTAGCTCGGCCGGGTGCAGCCGTGATGCATATATGCATATTTACGAAGCGAAGTACATGGTAAGGGTATGCAAGGGCGTCCAATCATACCGAGCCTCGGACATTTGAAGATATACGAAGTACGAGTAGAAGTATTTACTTCGTAGCTCGGTGCTCGGGCTTGGGGAGAAGCGAGTCACGTTTAGGGCTGGCGGAGCAAAACCCACAGCATCTTCAAGCGTGCGTGTGCGTCTTACGAATATACTTCATGGAGTGAAGGCCGATTAGTTTTCGGCATACGGTATTCGAAGAAATATGCACTGGTGGATAGGATGGCATTTCTACTCGGAGTATGGCCGAAAGCAGGCGGACCATCCGTGATTTGCACCAACGACCGCTCCCAAATCCATTATTATGCGGCGAACCTATTCTTTCCACTCCAAAATAATGCTATCCCAAATAAACCCTCGCCACAGAGTCGTGCTCGTGACCTCGAAGACAAGACTGTTATTCCCCGCTTTCAGTACCCCAGCGCCGATATCGAATTCGAGAAATCGCCATTCCCCCGCCGTAGTAGCAGAGCGATACAATCCAGGATCGTTGGGAAGAGTCGTGGAGGTAAGGCTCGCCAGCAGATGGCTGTTGAGACTCACATCTAAACCGACGGCCTGCGAATAGCCGGCCAGCGAGAGTGACAGGACGGCAGATGCATTCGCAGACACGTCGGCGGCAGCGAGATCAAAGAGGACCGTCCAGGCTCCAAGCGCCGATTGCCCAAAGTACCACTCGCTCTCGTTGGATTGGCCGATGGTGTAGGTGAGGTTCGCTGGGGATTGCAGTACCAGAGCGTGCTGGTATGGGGCACCGCCGTTGCGGAATCCCAGGGCCTTGTGATCTAGGGCGCCGATTTGGAATATAGGTTTCCGGGCCTGGGTTTGCCAGGTCAGAAGACCGAGCGCTGTTTCGGCTCTGTGTTGAACCGCGATATCATTGCGGGAGAATGCAGTGGATACGTCAGCAATACTACCGCCATCCGACCAGGCGTAAAACCCGTAGGTACCAGTTCGAACGTCTCTGATATCAAAGTAACCTTGAGAGTCGGCGGTACCCGCATAGTAGTAATGTTCGCCTTGGTCCAAGGTCGATTTGCTCGAGTTGTTGTCGCCCAGAAACACCGATGCATTGGCGGCAGGCCGACCATCAGATAGAACGAGTCTGCCGGAGACAGAGCCACGAGATTGATAAGCCGAGTCGTTCAGCCAGGAGTATGGCCAACTTGCAAATTCCTGCACGGCTCTTTTAGCTGCGTCGTCTGTCGAACCCGAGTTCTAAATCATATCAAAGTCAGCAATCGATGCACAATTAGAAAACCCAAAGGCATTCTCTTACCAAATACCACAACCATGGACCCCAAATCTTTCCAACCGGAAATGTGGCGCTCGAGTTGACTTGGAAATGTGATCCGTGTATAACATTTAGCTCCACAGCATCTCCAGTAGCACTCTCCCGGTGCACAGTGAGTTCTTGCTTCAGGTGATTGCCGTTGAAGTAATCGCGCCCAGGTCGAATATACCACGAACCAAACTCACTACCATAGACCCCATGAAAGTCAAGATTGCGAATAAAGTCGGACCAGTCATACTTAGTAATAAAAGTACCGTCCGCACGCTGCCACGTCTCGTCTTGAACTTTCGTTGACGCCAGGAAATCAGAGAATGGAGGCAATATCTCATCTTTGACGTTAGTACGACCATGTGTGAAGGTCGTATTATCAAGGCGGAAGATAATAATGATGATAATGATTGTGATTAATGTCTAGCGAAATACAGGTGAAACCTGCAAATCTAAGGACCTCCCTAGGGGTATAGAGACGTGCTAAGCTTAGGAATTATATATAAAGATAACCTATTAAGAAAGACATTTTATACTATATGCGCGTAGCTAGAGGACTATATAACTATAACCTTCCCCTATATTTGGGATAGACTACTAGAGAGATTTAGAAGTAGATAGAAGAACCTAAGAGTAATGCCTAAAAGTGAGCTAATAGTTTAGATAGCTATAAGGCCTATATTATATGCTATATAAAGCAGTGAAGTTTTAAGTCCCTAAGAGCAATAATAAAGGAAATATAATAGTAGTTTAACAAATAAAAAGAAATTAGTCTAAGTGCGCCTATTCTTTAAGTTATTATATATAGTCTCACTCTAGTGTCTGCTTTAGTAGGACTAAGAAGAAGTTATCTAAGGATCTATTAATAGTAGATATTAAATAGAGTAAACAAGAGTTATTATAACCCTAGTACTTAGCTTCTATAAAGCTAATATATTACTAGATAGTAATACTACTAGAGGGTATGCTTCTACTAGCACTAGTTATAATAGGCTTTATATTTCTATAACTACTATAGAATTTAATGCTAGGCTAATAGTAACCCTTTATTATACTATTCTTACTTCTACTAGAGTAGAGGCAAAGGTGGCTAAATTTTTTAAGACTCTAAGAGTCACACTATAGCTCTTGTTTTAGTAGGACTATAAAGTAGTTCTATGCCTCTATTCTATCTAAGACTAGATAGAAGCGTTCTTCTCTCTAAGTTTCTAAAGAGTAGAAGCTAAAGTATAAGATAGAAATCCTCTAGGAGTAGTTAATACTAACTTAGAGAGGGTATAAAGGTATATAAGTGTTATATAAAAGAGTATATTAATAAAGAGCCCTTTATTAAGAGCAGATACAAGTATAGAAGCTTATAGTATCTAGGAGCTTAATAAACTTCTTTAGTGCTACTATTATGTCTTAGAAGTATATAATGCTATCCCGTTTAGTAACTAGTAGTAAGGCTAGTCTATTTAGCTAAAATGCGAGTTTCCTAATTATTTTTTAGTAGTGTATAATATAATCTAGTTTCTTATCCTTTCTGTAAGAGTATATAAGCTTTATATTAGAGTGTTTAAACTTAGTATAATACTATTAGAAGTCCCTATATAATAAGCATATAACTAAAAGTTAGTAGAGTATAGGCCTTAAGAGTTTAAGCTTAGAGAGAGGTTTTACTATATAGATTAGACTCTAGTTCTTATACTAGTTAAATAGCAATTTCTTATTAATTATCTACTAGTCCTTCTATGCCTAGTAGTAAAGAGTTTATAAAATCGATCTAATTTTATTAACTATTAGTTAGAAGGCTAGGCCTATATTCTAGACTAGCGCTAAAGCCTCTTTATTTATAAGCTTATCTATAGCCTTATTATCTTTAATTCCTATATACTCTAGGGCCTAGTAAATGCTAATATTATAGTTCTCTATAACGCCTTAGTAGTTATAGAAAGCCTACTATAAAAAGAGAGAAGCATTACTCTAAATACACTAAATGACTAATATACTATTAATATAGAGCTAAATGCGCTATTAGCTTACCTTAGAGGCAAGCTAGATTATATATTACAGGCTCTTCTAGGCCCTAATTGCTTTTGTATTAAAGATATATAAGAGGCTATTAATTAAGTTATACTCTAAGGCTTTCTACTAGCTATTTTAATAGATAGTATACCTATAGCTAACTAAGTGCTATCTATTCTTATATTGCTTAGAGCTATCTAAAAAGATTATAATATTAGTTAGTAGGAGCTCTATTTACTATTTCTTAAAGGCAGCTAATATAGCTTTCTTATTAATCTCTCTTATAGGATCTATTTAGCATTCTATTAAGAAGTGTAAAGGGAATAATCGAAGTTATAAGATTATAAAAAGGATTGCTCCTAGCTGCTATATCTTAGTCTTTGCAATCTATTTAATGCTAGTATCTCTTCTATAAATAATTATTAAAGGAGTGATTCTAGCAACTAGAGGATATTCTAAGTTAATAGTTTAAAGTCGCATTGCAAATTATAGCTTAGTATCTTTAAGAGCTGCAATTGCTAAGAGAAGATCTAAGTCTTTAAAAAGTAAGATTATTAGAGATATACACTATATAGGAAGTACCCCTCTTATAGCTAGAGCAAGAGTTTTATTAATAATATTAATATACTAGCTAATCTAAGCACTTACTAATACTTTTCTATCTTATCTCTAAATGCAAAAGGGCTTCTTCTTTCTACTATACTAGGCCTTTATACTATAGAGTGCTAAGAGTAGAATGTATATAATAACTGCCTTCTAGAGGGAAGCAGCTAAGAGACTATAAATAGTTTAAGCTAGGCCTTAGATATAGTATACTACCTTTCTAGCCTTAGTTATACATTTAGTAATATGCTATTAGAAAGTGAGTTTCCTATTAAACTAGACCTCTAACTAGTATAGAATAGATTAGTCACCTTTCTTCTTAGTAGTAATAATCGAGTGAATTATAAGCTAATTATTTATAATATAATCTAAGGAGTAATTAGTATTCTTCTTTATAAGATAAATTATTTCGAGCTTCTTAGATGCAAATATAATCTTATTAGTATTGCTCTAGGTAATAATAGATTAAATATCTATTACTAGTAGTGCTATATTATTATTAAGTGAGTAAGAGACCTAGTAGAGGCATATATTATCTATATAGCTAAAATGTAAAGTAGAGTCCTATTATAAAAGCTTTATAAGGTAGAGTATATATAGAACTAGTAAGAGAGAGGAACTCTAAGAAGTGCTATACTCTATCTAGTAGTATAAAGTAGTTAATTTCTCTAGTTAGACTTAAATACTCTTACTTATAAGAAATAAGTCAATTAGCTTAAGAAGTAGAAAAGGGAAACCTTATATAATTATATGCCTTAATAGGCATTGTTTAAGTAGAGCATTAAAGGCTTCTTATATATCTATTATAATTATTATAATATCTATTCCTATAGTAAAAGCCGCTTTTATATTATAGATAAAGGCGGCTACTAAGTCTATTACTAAATGTTTTAAAAGGGCGCCTTTATATTATAAACTAAAAATGCTTTAAGTAAGCGCAATCTATATAAGCTAGCGCGTAATAGTCCTTTTAAGTCCCTTAGAGATATAGAAGAGAAGAGCAATTAGCTTTTATAACTAGACTAATTTCTTATTTAAGTTTTTCTTATTTGCCTTTAGTAGTATAACTACCTCTATAAGTTTCTAGGACTTCGGGAAGTAGCTAAGAGTAAGGTATTAAATATATAAACTATAAATAAGATTCTAAACTAATTTCTAATATGCACTAAGTAGTTATATAATAACTTTATCTATTCTAGATAATATACTTAAGACTCTAATTATATTTCGATGTACTTCCTTTAGTGTAATATATATACTTTAAGGTAGATAGTCTATTCTATTCTAATCTTATAGCGGATTAGTATTAAGATTATTCTCTAAGCTAAATTAGCTAAGTACTATAATAGAGGCTATATGCATTATATAAATATATAAAGGTCTCGAAACTAGTCTCTGGACCTCGGCTGACTAAGTATATATTTATATAATTTTATTTATAGTATAAAATCTTTCGCGAATCCTAGAATAGCTAGGCATTAAATAATACTCTACTCTTTTTACTAAATGCTATATATACTATAGTAATACCTTCTTTTGCTTTCTTAATTATTTATTACTTATACTAGTACTATACTATAGGAATATATATATCTCTTATTTGACCCCTTAATAATAGTAACCTATATAGGGACTATTACTTTAAAGTCCTTATACTTAGAAGTCGAACTAATTGCTTAATTATCTCTTATTTTATAATTAGAATTAAATATAAACACTAAAGTATAACTAGAAGAAGAGAAATGCCTTTAACTCTAAGAAGATAGGAAATAAAAAGAATAGATTAAGCCGATTAATAGATTGAACTAATTAATAGATAAGTATTACTAAATAATTAATTAAAAAACTAACTGCTTATTAAAAAGATTAGATTATATAAAGGGAATATTTTTCGAGTATAAAAGAGAAATAGATATAGTCTAAGCTTAAAGCTTAGAAAAAGTCTATAGAAAAATGCATACTAGTCTTTAACCTCTTTAAATAGTATAAAGGGCAGAATAGATCGCTTAAAGTATATAAAAAATATAGCTAGAAGCAATCTTAGAATATAAATTAAATAGTGCAAAGAAGAAAGCACTAATAAAAGGTGTATAACTTCTATTAGCTTGCTTAGTAGTAAGGAAAAGAGAACTAGAAATAATAATAAACTAATCTTAAAAAGAGGTTTACTTATTACTATTTAGCTTTTTTCTTTTATAAGTAAAAGAAGTAAAAGAAAACTTCTTTATACTTATCTTTGCTTTTAGAGAAGCTACTAATTAATTCTTTAAATAATAGATAACTAATTTAGACTCTAATACAATTTAATAATTATCTCTTCCGCTAGATATTATAACTATAGAATCACTACCTGCATTGTTTATTTATAGAAAGAGAGATAATATATTATTAGAATCTAATATTAATTAAGAACATTTAAAACAATTAACTTATTACTTAACTAATTCACTAATATCTTAGCTATTACTAACTATCCTAAGATTAATATATTAAATAGCTACTAATAAAGATATAAAAGAATAATTAATTAGTGTAAATAATAGAGAGCATCTATAACTTTAAATTAGAATAAGAGCACTTCTAAGCTCAAGTCTTATAAGAGAAAACACTCTCTTAGAAATAGAATAGCTTAGAGATAACTAATAATAAAGAGTAAACTTAAAAGAGAAGGGATTACCTTTAGATTAAGAAAGCTTAGAGGCTTGCAACTCTAATAGACTTCTATAGCTAATATAATCAAGTTCTAGTTAAGTATCTATTAAGAATATTTCTTATATCTCTAATATCTACGCTATTTCTAGCAGAAGAATAGAGTTAAGAGAAAGAGGAAATTCTTTATTACTAAGCAGCTCTAAACTACTAGGAATTCTATAAACAGTTATAAACAATCACTCTAAGTTATTTTATATACCTTATACTTATAATAGAAAGATATTAATCCCTTTTATATAAATAATCACTTCTTCTACTAATGCTCTACTCTTAATATAAACTTTATAATCTATTAGAATCACTTAACTAACTTATAATTTGTAATAAGAACTTTAAAGAAGTATAGAAGAATCTAGATTAAGACTAAAACTCATTTTTAAAGCATTTAGAACTAAGGCTATACTAGAGAATCTAGAAAGAATAGATCTAACTAATAAAGCAATTCCTTAAAAGTAAGAGAATACCTTATAAAATAAGAAGAAAATAGGCATAACCACTTATAGAGAGGGACCTACTATAGATTTTTAAGATTTAGAAAAGGTATTCACTAACTTAGAAGCTAAGATTAAAGCTAGTACTACTCTATATATAAAGTCATTTTAGAGAAGATTTTATATATAAGAAAATATACTACTATAATGGGATATTAGCTAAGAACACACTATATATATTATATAGAATATATACTAACTTTTATTATATTAACTAGAGAGAAATAAATAAAGAACTACTTTATATATAAATAGTTTACTCTTATAGAACTATAATTAGTTAGGTCTAAAAGAGCATTAAGTATAAATAGAAAGTAAATAGCAAAGAGATATAAGAGGCTTACTATCTCTTATAAAAGACTAGTAAATGCGTATAATATATAAGAACTCTAACTAAAATATAAGGGTTTACTATAATAATATAATTACAAATCTCTAGTCTATAATATATCTTATTACTAGAAAAACAACCCGACTATTACTACTTATATTTAGAGGATTAGAGGCTATAGGCTTTATAGAGAGATTTTAAGAATAGGCTAAGAAATATTATATTTTAAATAAAAAGGCAAGAAGAAGAATCCTAGAGCAGTATAATTAGAATACTAATAATAACTAGATGAGAAAAGAGATTAAGAGAATAACTAAATACTACTAAGAGCCTTTTAATATAAATAGGTTCTTTATTGCATTTCTTATCCGTTTTAAGAAATAGGATTTAAAACAAAGAGAATACACCTTTAATAACCTCTAATACCTTTTCTTATAAGAGCACTAAAGGGCTAATATACACTTCTATCTAATAGACTTTAATTACATCTAAGTAAGGATTTTCTATAAAGAATAAGAGTTTAAAGAAACCTTTCTTTATAATATATTTCTTAAAGAGCTTCTAATAAAGGTCTTTATAACAATTCTAAGAAGAATAAATTACTAAATTAGCTATCTAAAACAAGAAGACTATAAGAGATTATACTTTAATATAGTCTATATAGAAAAAGGAAATCGAGAAGTTAAGTGTCTAAAAGATAAAGAGTTAAAGAGAACTTTATATATACTAATACTAATATAAAGAATATTCAAGCTAGACTACTATTCTTAATAAAAGCTATAACTGCCTTTTTAAGATATAAGAAATAACTTCTAATACTAATAATAAGATAATATAAGACTACCGACTCTATACTACCTATTAGGCTAACTAAAGGCAGTAAGCAAAACAAAGCTAGCCGAAAATCCTATTAATAACTAGTTAGTAAAAACTATATTAGATCTCTCTCTTAACTAAATAAATATAGCTAGATAATACTAGGAAATAGTAAATATAATTTAAGAAATTAGATTAAATAGTAATTAGATATAAGAAGAGTAACCTTAAAGGGAAAATAATAATATATTATATATTAATACTAGATAATATAGAAGTGAAATGTAAAAT
>QGMG01001257.1:0-10543 GCA_007825325.1 Lachnellula cervina
CTTTATATTATAATAAGTAAGTTAATATAATACTTATACTTCTCGAATAGATAAGTACTAGAGTTTTATTATATATTACTAAACTATAAAGCTAATATAATATAAAATTACTCTAAGTAGTAATTGCTCTTAGCTCTTTATTATTAGCTTTATATTATTATAAGTAGAGCTACTTAATAAAGTATACTTTTCTATTAGCTTTATATTTCCATTTTTAGAGTTAATATATATATATAAGAGAATAGCTACCTAAAAGCATTAGATTTATACTAAAAATTAAGAAAGTTAATAACTTAATAACTTAATTATAAAAAAAATCAAAGAAGAAAAGTAATCTATAAGATTATAATTATAACTCTTCTTATACTACTATTATAAAAGTACTAGACCTTGAATTAGTAACTCTTTAAGTATAATATAATACTCTAAAAGTATATATTATTATAGCTAGAATTAAGAAGCTTTATATAGAAAATAAGAATATACTAAAAGAGCTTTAAGAGCTTAAAGGAGGTATAATTATACTACTATTATTACTTTTATTATCTCTACTGCTTCTATTTACAAATTCTTAAATAGCGAATCAATTAGTAAATCAACTAGCAAATCAACTAGTAAGTTAACTAGCAAATTAACTAGCAAATTAACTAGTAAATCAACTAGTAAATTAACTAGCAAATCAACTAGCAAATTAACTAGTAAATTAACTAGCAAATTAACTAGCAAATTAACTAGTAAATCAACTAGCGAATTAACTAGCAAATTAACTAGCAAATTAACTAACAAATCAATTAGCGAATTAGCTAATAAATCCTTTATATACAAATCTTTAATTACTAGAGCCTTAATTTATAAAGCTTTAAGATAGCTTTTTAGAGTTCTCTTTTAATTATTATAACTTACTACTATATAAAATCTATGCTTCTAAGAAACTAGTACTTATAAATATTAATAATTAGGCTTATTCTAAAGGCTATGCATTTTCTATTTAAAGATCTATAAAAAAGAGTAAAGATAAAAGAAAAGAAAAGATAGAAATTACTTATAATTAATAGAAAAAGCTTCTATAAAAGAGGGTAGAAGATAAGATAGAAAAGAAAAGTAGTATTTATTCGAAAGTATATAGAAAAGAATACTTATTTGAAATGAACCTTATTAGAAATAATATATTAGAATAGAAGCTATAATATTAAAGTCTATAGAAAAATCTAATAATAAGAATTACTTAGAACTATTATAAGTATTTTTACTTTCTATTATTAAGCACTAGCTCTAAGTATATAGTTTAATAATAATAATAGTAATAAGATATATTAAGGTAGAATACTATTTAAAAGCAGCTTTATACTAGCTTTTAAACTTATTATATACTCTTATATTTAGATAATAATTATAATAATAATCTTATCTTAGCTTATAATATTTATAATAAAACTAAAAGAATTTGCTAGACTTATAAAATAAATAGATCTTATATTAAGACTTTTCTAAATAAGCTTATACTTAAGAGATAGTTCTTATAGCTAATTTATAATTAGAATAATCCAAATCGATTACTTTCTATAAGCTTTGCGTATCTAATATCTATTAAGTATACTAAGCAATACTATAATATTTTTATTATTAATATTACTTATAATACTAATAGCACCGAGATGCTTCTTTTTAATATAATTAGAATTAATACTATAAGAGTATCCTTTCTAGTTGCTTTTAAGTTTATACTAAAAGAGATAAAGAAAGACTTACTTCTTTATTTTTAATACTTAAAGGAGATACTAAGCTCTAATCTTCTAATAAGTGTTTTTTTTACTAATAAAGCTTAGGCTTTAAGAGATACTATAGCTAAGGTATTTCCTAATTAGATAGTCTTATTATATATTTAGTATATAAATAAATTAGTAAGTAAGCATTATAAAGCTCACTTTACTAATAAAGAGTTTAAAGAATTTATATAGAAATAAAGCCAAATCCTCTTATTACTAATAATTAAAGTATATAAGAAAGCAGTTTAAGACTTTAAGAATAACTAACTAACTACGCATTTAGATAATATTGCTTATATTAAAAGGAACTAGCTCTGTCTAAAAAACTACAATTATATTATCTCTACTTAGACTAATAAGCATCTTTATCTTAGAAATAAAGCAACTTCTAAGACTAAAGAAATACATTCTATTATAAAAGCAGACCTCAAATTAAAGAATATTAATTTATTATATACTTAGGATTATATTAATCGAGTTTTAAGATACTAATAGAAGGCAATTAAAATAGAATAAAGATTATAGCAAAGCGCTACTAAATAGTAATATTAAAGTGTTTTCTTTAATAGAGTATATAATTATATCTCCTTTACTACTCTTAATAAAGTTTATAAGTAGATAATAATTATAAAAGACCTTTTATATATTATATATAATTATACTAGAAGCTTTAATAAATTAATAAGCCTTTCTTATTAGTATATAATTAAAGATAAGTTATTAAATTAGAAAGCGCTACGCCTAGAAGACTTCTATTTAGTATAGTATTTATAAAGCTCTGAAAAGGAGTTTGAAAAACCTATATTATATCTAATTCGATAGAATAATTAAGTCTTTAGAACTAATAGTTTTATAAAAAGTATAAAACGTATTAAGAGTAGCTTTGAACGAGTTACTAAGAAAATAGTCTAAAAAATCGCATTTAAGACTAGAAAGCTATGCTTTAAATATACTATATATAGGCTAGAAATATACTAGAGTTATAGAAAAAATTAGAAGCTATATTTAAATTATTTAAAACATATAGAATAGATAATAAAATAAAGGGAAAGCATAGTAGCAGCTTCTTTAGCTCCTTTTATATAAACCTTATAGATATTATATAATGCACCTCGAATAACAGCTAGCTTAAATGCAGCTAGCTCTAGTATAGCCCTCTTTATAGCTCCTTTTAAGGCTCTCTCTACGGCTTTCTCTAAGGCTCTCTTTAAGGCTCTCTTTAAGATAACTTCTTTTAAAAAAGATAATTCTAAAGAAGATAACTCTAAAGAAGATAACTCTAAAGAAGACAATTCTAAAGAAGATAATTCTAAACCTACTACTAAGTAATTAAAAGATTCTAACTTTGATTTAAATACTTACTTTATATAAAAAGTAATTAATACAAATGGATTTATCTTATAAACTATGCTCTAATTACTAGATAATTTATCTAAGCCTAAAAAGACTTAGGTAATTATACTTCTAAATACTTAAGCTAGTAGATTATAATAAAAGGCTAGATAGTATAAGAAAAAGCAGAAAGAATTAATAGAGGCAGCGCTAGTAAAGCAATATCCTACTAATTAGATAATATATAATACAAATCGTAAGGCAGCAGAGATATAGATTAATATAATTAAGAGTATATATCTTATTTATAAGTTTAGAAGAAATTAATAATAAGCTAAGTAACTAGAGAGAAGTAATCTCTTTAATATAATATATTATAAGAGTATAAAGCTATAGAAGTATCTAAAAAAAGATATATAATAATAGGAGTTTGCACTAGCTATTATATTTAAGAAAATGCTACTATTTTATAAATTATACTAAAAGCCCTTTAATATCTAAATAATAGAAGAGAAAATTACTTAGATTAATTAAAATCGAAATAAGAAAAACTTTATTTAGAATAAGAGTAATTCTTTAGCAAAATAATAAAAAGAAATAATATCTAAAGAAATAGAATACTAAAAGGCTCTCTGTAAATAAACTAAAGGTTTGGATCTTATTATTAAAGAAAGTAATATTCTTTAGTATAGTATTTAGTATAAGCATTAATAGCGAGATACTAAGCTTTATACTAAGCTTTAAGAAGTATATACTACTATTAATAGCCTATATAAAGAGCTTAATTATAAGTTAGAGCTAGCTCTTTAAGATAAGGCTTAAAAGGATATAAAATAAGCCTTTAATAAATAGGAATATAAGTAGTAATAGATAGCTTTAAAAAGAGCTAGAGATATAGAAATAATAGCTATATTACTTAGTAATAGAATAGAGGTTTTAGAAAAGAGAACTAGCTCTAGCTAGCTAATAAGCTTAAAGAGATTATAAAGACCTATTAAGAAGTTAAGAGTAGAAGAGGTTTAGATAGAATTTAATTATAAAGAGCAATAGCTAATATAATATTTATAAGAATAAATAATATATATAAGAAAAAATTCCTAGAGTACTTTACTTATTATAATGCAGAGCTAGTAGAGAAGCATGCTTAAACTTAAGCGTATCTAATTAGAAAGCTTAAAATTTTATTATATATTACTAAACTATAAAGCTAATATAGTATGCGATTACTAAAGCAGTTAGTAATAGTTGTTCTAAGCTTTCTATTAGCTCTAGATTATAATAAGTAAGCTAACTCTTATAGGCTAATATTGTATACTTTACTATTAGCTTTATATTATAATAAATAAGGCTGCATCTTATAATATAGCTTTATAGTTATATAAATAAAATATTATACTCTTTTTACTTTTATACTAATACTTCTTTAGGCTCTTACGTTTTTACTTTTAATGCTTTATTAATTAATAATAGCTATTCTAGTACCTTATTCCTTTATAGCTATTCTAGTCTCTTTTATTAGTATTATAATAGCCTTCTTAAATAGTATTGCGATAGCTTTCTTAAATAGTATTATAATTATCTTCTTAAATAGCATTATAATAGCCTCCTTAAATAGTATTATAATAGCCTTCTTAAATAGTATTATAATAGCCTTCTCAAATAGTATTATAATAGTCTTCTTAAATAGTATTATAACTGCCTCCTAAATCTATTAATATTATAATAGCCTTCTTAAATAGCATTATAATAGCCTTTTTAATTAAATAGCATTGTAATAGCCTTCTTAATCTATTAGTATTATAATAGCCTTCTTAAATAGTATTACGACTGCCTTTATAAATAGTATTATAACTGCCTCCTCAAATAATTTTTTCTATAAATATATTTCCCTCTTTAGCTCGAATACTATATCTATTACACCTATAAGACTCTCTAGTAATAATTCTAATATCTTCTAATTCTAATGCTTCTAATGCTTTCTTCGCGTTTTTAGAAGCTTTAAGAAGCAGAAAAGAACACATTTTAAACTAGAATACGCTTTTTACAATTATATAAAGTTAGTAGATAGTATATATAAGAAGGCTATATAGGTGTTAATATAGAAATATAATATATTAAATAAGGCTTTAGATATAAGCTTTTAGAAGAGTTAAATGCAATAGTATTAGTGCTAGAAATAGGCATAGATTTAATTATTTAAGACTATATAGAAATAGGTATTAGTATTATAATTAATTAATAATTTTAAGAGCTTAAAATCAATACGCAAAATTATTTAATAAGCTCTTAGAAATAAAAGGTTCTAATGCTATTAGAGAGTATTATAGTATTTATATATATAGATTAGTGCGCTAGATACTTTAGCTGCTTATACATTTAGGTAGTATTAGAAGTACTCGGCGATTTAGCTAAACCCTAGTAGATTGTAATCGCTCTAGTATTCCTATTAGTTCTGCATTATAATAAGTAGGCTGCAAATAGCCTCTAAGCGCTAATATAGTACTTCTATATTCTAATTAGAAAGGTGCTTAGTTTTATTGTATATTGCTAAACTGCAGAGCTAATATACACTATAATCACTCTATAGCTACTATATATTATAGATAATATTATATATATAGATCTACGCTAAGAGCGGACCAATTAGAGGGGGGCGTCGATTTGGGCGTCGAATTATAGGACGCCCGGGCGTCGATATATAGAGCCCCGAGACGAAGAGACTGTTGATCTCGATTGCCTTGACATTACTGGCACTGCCCCATGTATAGGAGAGGCTCTCGTACTTGGGCTTGTCTGCAAATGTTATATGCTTAAGGTTAATCCTTATCGGATAGTCGTAGCTTCCGGGCTGGAGGAAGGCGAGCCTGATCGACGGTCTATCGGCACGCCGTTCGAGGGGCTTATATGCGAAGTTTGGCATATTTTAGGTTATTCGCAAGGATGGAATACCGATACAGCAATCGATTAACTTTCGTTTACTACGGAGTACGCTCTTCGACGCCAGACTTATGAACAATAATAGGGTGTTTTCATTCTATATAGTCTCGGCTTCAGCTGCTGCGTGAAGCTTCTACCCCTATTAACCGGATGCTTCCGATTGGTAGACGTGAAGTAATACTTGCAGGGCTATGCATTTTCTCGACCTGCGAATAATACGACATGACTACTCGGATCCGTATTTAGTTAGTGTAGTAAGAAATTACATACTTAATACCCTCACAGAATTTACTATATTAAGTTTGGGATTCTAGTACGGGGGTAATGGGCATACACATCTCGAATTTATAGCATCTGGATATCCTGCCCTGAGTCTTCCAGCAGGTTCTATTTAGGATATAAGCTCCCTGTTGGAATGCCGGTTATAGGATATAAGTTCGAGGATTCGATGTTTTGCAGATTATAGCAGTGTATAAGGAGGGAATAATTAACAAGAAATATGATCTCGTCTTTATAGTAGCATGAACTCGGTCTTGTAAAAACAGATTAGGACATGGATAAAAGTAGCGAAGATGTTGCACGGGAAGCAAAGCGTGCTGTCTGATTAAAGTCATATATTTTTCATCAGCTGAAATGTTTTCACTCGCTAAACTTTATGAAGACCACGTAGATTTCATATAATTCAAGTACTAAAAAGAGTATCCAGAATAGTGTCGGCTATATAGAAACGAGCGTGTGCTCTAACACGAGAAACTATTACTCGAGAAGTAAAAGAAGCATATCCCAGGTTCCAAAGCATCGTGTTTTGCTCTGGTACTCAACCTCCTGCAAACATTCCCATCCCTAGTATCCCCCTCACTTGACCCATTAACCCTGCTATAAACACTTAATTAGACATTATCGAACTTCCAGCACTCCAACGATCAATAAACTTACAAAGACCCGATTACACACCTATGTACCATTAGCCTAAAATCCCTCTCGAAAATCCTACCACCTGAGGAATTCAAAATTGGCACTCACCCTAGAACTGGCACATAATAATAAGTCCCTTCCTGAATCTGAGAAGCGGCAATCTGACAACCAGAATTACAATACGTTTGCACTCTAATATTACATCGTAGTACTCTTTAGTAGGAGCTATGATCTGACCTCACAGGTTCTCGTAGCCCGGGCTATTTGCAGTTTATATTTTGGGATTTAAGCACAGATTACCTCTCAAAGCAGAAGAACGGTAAATTGCGTTCCGGCAGAAGACTATCTTGGCATGGAACTATATGCGCCATGCGCCAGTCATATAAACGGATTAATATACTTATTGGGTGCACTAGTAGTACTAGTAGTGAGGCATATACGTGAAGATCTAGTATAATTATGTTTCAAACATCACCTAAAACCAATACACCAGAATCCGACAGGATAGGTTTCATGCGAATGAACGGAGAACCAGGCTGCTTCTGCGTGCAAACAAAGCATCGCCAGGTATCGATTAGGGGTGATGAAGCCACTGAAATCATCGCAACCCCACGGCAACCCATGCTTAATACAAACATATAAACTCTCTATTGGATTGTTCAAGAGCATTTAACGATCCCACTTGCGTTATACTCGAAGCTCGTGGTAATTCAATCAACTTTACTATAGTATATACTGTAGACTAACTTTCTTAGTTTTAGTACGGAGGCGTAGTAAGCCTGGAATTACCCGATTCGGACTTGGGCTAACCTGTTTGGCTCGCCGTCAATTTTATATTACTCACTGCCTCAACAGCAAAGGCTTCTCGAATATAATATTATTCAAAAAGAAACCCCCCTAGTAAGTAACACTCTTCAAAAGTAAATTAAAGCCAAAATCTTATACAATGTCTCCAACTCAAAACACAATTCTCTTAACTCTAGAAGAGACCGAGCGCATGCGAAATACGTTCAAAACTCGACTGCAAAGATGTAAAGATCTTGCAGGCCAACCGCGACTTCCTGGAGATTCAAAAGCCCGTCTGAGTCAAGTGGCAACCGCGTCCTTTATTTCAGATATCACCACCGCACAGAGACAAGACAGCATTGTAGCTTTTGCCGTCGGGTGTCCGTATCCACCATGCGTGCTCTCGCTCCATGACTTGCAGCCTATAAAGTTATCCGATCTTCGAATAGATACGCATCATCGCGGTCGCGCGCTCTCTGTTCATCGAGTCGCTCCTGTAGTCAAACTCGTGGCATTTTCCTGGACAGTCGTACAAGACTCTTCTCCCGCTATTAGGGAGCCGACATTTTCTCACTTTTCCTATAGTCTTAAGAGAAGTTCTCCTAAAACTACTATTTTAGGAGAAATTTTCTCTTAAGACATTTTTCTATCTAATTCTATTAATTCTAACAATTTTGATCTCCTAGCTTAAATATAGGTCTGCAGCCCTAGTTTTAGCTAGTTATTTATAATTATTCTATAATCTTCCCCTCCCTCTAATTCTGCTCTAATTCCTATAATCTTCTCTCCCCCCTCTAATCCTACTCTAATTCCTATAATCTTACCCTCCCTCTAATCCTACTCTAATTCTAGTCACTTAAGTTACTTACTTAATTATAATAGAAAGTTAAGGGATATTTCTAGACTTCTAGTTTAAGGCTATTACTTAAGGCTATAGTAGCTATAGTAGTTATAAAGTCTAGGAGCATATTACTAATTCTTGACTCCTAGCCTTAAATATAAGTCTATAGCTCTAGTTTTTAGTTAGTTATTAAGAAAGAGGCTATAAGATTAAGAGAGTGCCTTAGAACTTAAATTTAAGGCTATAAATTTGAGGCTATAGGTTATAAAGTTAAAAGAGTGCTCTAGAACTTAGATTTAAGGCTATAGATTATAAAGTTAAGAGAGTGCTCTAGAACTTAGATTTAAGGCTATAGGTTATAAAGTTAAGAGAGTGCTCTAGAACTTAGATTTAAAGCTATAGATTTAAGGCTATAGATTTAAGGCTATAGATTTAAGGCTATAGATTATAAAGTTAAGGGATATCTCTATACTTATTAGTAGTTATATAAGAGAGTAAACTCTAGAAGCAAGTCCTAGACTTATATAGAAGTACTAAAACTATATATAATTATATAACTAGAAAGGCTCTAATTATACTATAATAAAGTTTATAATAAAGTTAAGAAGTCTAGGAATAAGCCCTAGACTTATAATAATAACTATTTAGAAGCGAGCCTTATAGTTGCTTAAAAGAGATTATATAAGAGAAGTTATAAAGTTAAGAGCTTATAAAGTCGAGAGGTTAAAAGGATGCCTAGACTTAAATTTAAGGCTATAGCTTATAGGTTTATAGGCTAAAAGAATTGTTAGCTAATAATAATTATATTTGAAGTCCTTTACTTATTATTATAATTTAATATAAGTTGCTTAAAAGTTATTAGTACTTATAGACTAAATAGTATCTATTATATCTAGTATATATACTAACTATCTCTAATTATTAATATTAATAAATAGATAAGATCTATTATAATTAAGATATTTGAGGCCTAGAATAGAGTTTATAATAAGGTAATAAGGTTCTAGATATACTTTACTAAGAACTAAGAAGCTTAGTCGAGCTAATCTATTATATAAGAGAAGAGTAGAGATGCTTAGTTAATAATCTTTTCTAGATTCTAGAGATAAGTTACTCTAAGCTATACAAAAAGCAAAATAATTATAACTAGAATTATATATAGGATTACGCCTTATTAATTTAGTTATAGGCCTTATTAATATTATTCTAAGCCTTATTAATATTGCTTTAGGCCTTACTAATATTGCTTTAAGCCTTATTAATATTATTCTAGGCCTTATTAATATTGCTCTAGGCCTTACTAATATTACTTTAGGCCTTATTAATATTGCTTTAGGCCTTACTAATATTATTCTAAGCCTTATTAATATTAATAGCCTCGATTAATAACCTGAGCCACTTTCTTTAGAAGTCTTAGAAATATAATATCCCTAAGATTAATTTTCTTATTATATATTAGAAGAGAAGTATCTAAGATAGTTTATAGCTAACTAAGATATTCGAATAGATTACTCTTTATTCCTTAAATATAGCTTAAGGCGTCTATAGTTATATATATATTAGTACTATGCTTTTTGTACTATTTTTGAAATTTGTATAATAATTTAATATAATAGAGAATAAAGTGCATTTTGTTTAAATAGAATTATAGTTTATAAGAAAATAGTATTATAATATTAATCTTAGTATTATAGAAGACTATCTAAGAAAAATTAGTTAAAAAAAGCAAATTATAAAAGGGAGATAGATATATAATAGCTATAATTATTTCTAAAGCAAGAATTATATAAAGAACTTTAATCTAGAGTAGTAAGTAGAATTGCAGATAGTATTATAAGGCTAATAAAGTAATAGAGTTATAGAACTAATAAAGTTAATAGAGTTGTAAATAGAGTTATAAGACTAATAAAGTTTAAATAATAATATTATAAGTAAGAGTAGTTAAAATAAGAATATTATAAGAGTA